>CAUYRT010010083.1:0-49264 GCA_963574885.1 Lepilemur ruficaudatus
TTTAGAAGATTTCCTTCCCCCTATTAAGTCCCCTAATTCCCATCCCCAACTACATTTCAAGCACGCCCCTCCCCATCACAATGCTCTCCACATCCCTCAACCGTGGGTCTGCTCCCCAACCCCCGAATCCTTGGTGAACACCACCACCATTTGAGCACCGTAGTGTTAATCAGTCAATACCAATTGGATGGCGAGTACATGTGGGGCCCATTCTTCAGGTCTTGTGTCACCTCACTTCGAATAATGGGCCATTCTATGTAAATGCAGCCCTGCATATTTGTCCATTGTTTTGGTCTTTCATTTCGTGTAATGTTTTAATGTCCATCCCTGTAGCGTGTATCATAGTTTTTCTTTATTTGCTTGTGATTTTGGTGTCATATATAATAATCCATTGCTTGATCTAAGGTCACTAAGATTTACATCTATGTTTTCTTCTAAAAGTTTCCTTCTATGAGTTTTACTGTTTCGTGATTTTAATTATTAATATATTATAAATGTTTTAAATCATTTGTCCTTAAAGACATTGAGAATCACACCTGATGATGTCACAACTTTAACTTTCTAGCAAAATTTGGAAAACTCAAAGGAAGAATAGACTATCATATTTACCCATACTTTTATTCTTTCAAGTATTCTATCTTAATATAATACCTAATTTTCATAGTGTTCCTTGTATCTTTTCTCTTCTGCATGGAGAACTGTTGTTAGCCACCTTTTTAAGGGTGCTCTCTTAGCAATAAGTTCTTTAAGCTTTTCTTCATCTAGACTGAATTCTTTAAGATTCATCTTAAATTCTTTAATTTTTTTTCTTATCTAGAATGTATTTACTTCATCTTTATTTTTGGAAGATTTTGTTTTCTTAATTGGGCTTAGAACTTGGGTTGGCAGTTACTTTCTATCACATGAAAAATATTGCACTATGTCTTTCGGACCTTTATAATTTCTCATGGGAAGCATGCTGTTGTTCCAATTATTATTGCTGTATAGGTTGTAATTCATTCGCTGCTTTTCAGGCTTTTTCCCTGAAGTTTGATTATGATGTATCCCGGTACGGATTTCTGTTGTGTTCATCATTTTTGATACCTGCTGAGCTTCTTTAATCTGTATGTTTACACCTTTTACCAAATTTTGGAACTTTTAGCCATTATTTTTGTTCATTATTCAAATAATTCATTATCACATAGTTCCTTCTTTGTTTTGGGACACCGATGATATAAATGTTAGATATTTTGCTATTGTTTTCTGAGGTCTGTTCATTTGTTTTTAGTCTCTTTTCTCTAAGAGCTGAGTGAGCAATTTCTTTTGTTAGATCTCTGTGTTCACTGATCCCTTTCTGTGTTGCCCAATATGCTACTAATAATTCCATTAAGAAGTTTACGTTTTTGTTCTGTTTTCTTTATTCCATTTGTCTGTTCTTAAATTTTTGTTTGGTTTTTCTATTTCTTCTTTAACTTTTTATTTATCATAATTAGGGATACATTACAGTCATACATAATTATGCGGTACAGGCGATGTTTTAATACCTGCATACAATTTATAAATGATAAAATCAGGGTAGGTGAGATATTCCGTCACCTCAACCATTTTAACAAATTTCTTTGTGTTAGGAATGTTCTAATTCTCTTTTAGCTACTTAAAAATATACAACAAATGGTAGCTACAGTCATTGTATCGTGCCGTCAAACCCTAGATCTTATTCGTTTTATCCGACTCTATTTTTGCGTCCATTAACCAGCGATCCCTCTTTATCCCTCCTCCCCAATACCCTTCCTGACCTTGATTTCTTAATTCAGACTTTTTTCTTTTGTTTTATGTATGTTCATAAATGCTCATTAAAGCTTTCTAATCTCTGCTTTAAAATTCTTTTCAGATAATTTGAATTATCTGTGTTGCAATATTTCAGTACCAGTATATTTTGATTGTCTCTTCTCATACATTTTGAAGAGCTGATTTTTAACATTTTACTGTTAACATTTTGGGTGCTTTATAATACGATGAGCTTTTTATTCTAATTTACCTTTTTGCCCCCCAGACACTCACTGTGTTTAATTGGATCACAGATCCAGGTGTATGTGGACATCATTTTTCATAAGGCCGCTGATGCTACTTTGGCGTAAATAAAGTTCTGACTTGCACTGTCTTGCCTCAACTTGACCTATCTCATTTTCGATTGGTAGGAATAGAAGTTTAGCTCCTTGTTCGGCCCCTTCTGATACCCCTGTGGCAAAAGTGGAGGACTGATTCATTCTGCCTCACTGCTGATGAATTTAGGTGGAAGTCCAACTCTCTCCTTGGCCCCACTGACGGTTGTTGCTGCTAGCAGGTAAAAGTAAAAGTAGAGTGCTGACAAGCATTGACTCCCTTTTCCACCTAACTGCTGCCATGTGGGAGTGATATTTAATTGCTCACAGCGATCTTTTGATACCAGAGGGTAGGGAGATGTGCAATGGGCAATAGCTCTGCATCACACCACTTTGCTGTTTCCCGGTGAAAGTGGGTGTTTCCTTCACAGCTGACACCAGGGTTGAAGGGAATGGATGCTAGTTAGCATTGCCTTTTCTCATTCCATTCTTCCTTGTTAGCCCGGAAGGGAGGTGGAAGTGCATCTCTCCATTTGCTCTGCTGGTAACATGCAGTGGGAAGTGGAGGGCTGACTTCAACTACTTCATCTCTGCTGAGTAGTGATGGCAGTTTCGCTTCTTGCTGGGCCTAGCTGGCATTACCTTTGCAGGCAAAGGACACTTTATTGCACTGCTTTATTGCAAGTAGATTTGGGTGAATATTCCTCGCCCTACCGGACCCCACTGACACCACAGTGGGGATTGGAAGCTCCCTTGTTCCACCTCTTTACTGAACAAAAAAGATATCCGTCTTGTTCTACCTTACTGACTCCTTTCACTTTCTCTGATTAAACCAGAAAAGTGTGGATTTATCATACTTGGAGTTTGAGAAATTGTTTGGCTTTCTAAAGTGGAAATGTTTAGAGATTAGATGAACTTTAGCCATAGAAAGTCAGAGATTTATAAGTTTAAGGCAATAGAGAGGGGTATTTTGGGAAGAGGTTCACAGTTTGAATATTTAACTTTACTTAATTTTTCTATTTGCTAATTAGTATTTCTGTTTGCAACTGAGAAACAGTGTTCTCACGTATCTAGCCAACAACTGTGGAAGTTGAAGTTATGGTCTTTTTGCTCTGATTAGAAGGTACAGACAGGTAATTCATTTGTAGAGAAGAACTTTCCTAAATAGGTTTTCATACAGTCCTATTGCTTTGCCACATTTGTATCTCCACTGTTCAAGAAGCCTTGTTCTTTCTAGTAATTCGTAGCAGGATGAAAATGTCTCTGTGCTTTGCTTACTGTCAGTATAGATTTCAGCTCTTTGTTATTGGTTAAAATTCACCCATTAGCTTTCTAGTTTTATAATTATGTTGGTACTCATCTGTCTGATTTTTCTACCATCTCAAGGATTTATGTTTTTAAAAAATGTTTCGCTCTCATTTTAGTATAGAGTCAGAAAACAGCAATTAGTAAAAATGTGTTTATTTTGCTGTGTTTACTCAGAGCTTTAAATAAACTTTTTGTGAGTTTAGTACGAAATCAAAAGGTAGGCATATTTTCTCGATCCCCAAATACGTTCATGTTCAGAGAAGCATGAACTATTTGCTAATTATGTGTTTTATATATTTTTCTTTTCCTCGTGTCCCAACTTCCATACTCTATGAAATATTTCAAACTAACATTTTTTACGTATTGTGCAGATTAATTTTTGTTGTGTGAGAGGTGAATAAAATGAATGTGCGATTGCTCTATAGTTTGCTTTAAACATTACTCCCAGAAAAGTCAAATAAGCGGATAAAAATTTACTCATTTAGGATGCCTGCGGAGGCTCACACCTGTAATCCTAGCACTCTGGAAGCCAAGACGGAAGGATCACTTGAGGCATGAGTTCAAGACCAGTCTAAGCAAGCGTGAGACTCCATCTCCACTAAAGATAGAAAAATTAGCTGGGTGTGGTGGTGCATGCCTGTAGTCACAGCTACTTGGGAGGCTGAGGTGGGAGGATCGCTTGAGCCCAGGAGCTGGAGGTTGCAGTGAGATACAAAATTGTGCCATTATACTCTAGCTTGGGCGACAGAGCAAGACTCTGTCTCAAACAAACAAAAAAAATTGCTAATTTAATAGTATGAGGCAAAAAATTTCTTGACAGCTTGCTTAAAAACTTTTGTGTTTGTTTCACTTAAACAGGATTGAAATTAAAAGGAATACTGGTTCACTTATAAATTAAAATCTGAATGGTAACTATAAGCCAGAAAAGAACATGGATTCTTGTTCCTGTTCAGATCCCAGCTTCAACTTCTGAGAGCTACAGGAACTTTGATTTAGTTATTCAGTAATTCAGCTTTCTTATCTGTAAAGTATTACTGTTCTCAATTATTATGGCATTCAAATTAACACCTGTAAAGTGCTTACAATAGTTCCTGGCATAGGGCCATATAATTGATTAGCAGCACATTAATAAACTAGAATATTTTAGAGATGCCCAATGGCTTTTAATATGGGGTGTGTGTGTGTGTGTGTGTGTCTATCTGTAATATTTCATCACTTATTTATCTCTTTTTTAAAAAAACGTTTAATTCTGATAACTATCATTCTACTCTCTACCTTCATGATCCATATGTTTTAGTTCCCATGTATGAGTGAGAACATACGATATTTGTCTCTCTATGCCCGGCTTATTTCACTTAACATAATTACCTCTCATTCCACCCATGATGTTTTCATTGAGGGGATTTCTGTCTTTTTTATGGATGAATAATATTCCATTGCGTATGCATGTATATTTTTTTCTTTATCCAGTCATCCTTTCATGGAGACGGGTTCATTCCGTATCTTTGCTGTTACAAATAGTGCTGCAATAAAAATGGGAATGCAGGTATCTTTCCAATACGCTGATTTCCTTTCTTTAGGCTATATACCCAGAAATAGTATTACTGGATCATATTGTAAGTCATTCTATGTAGTTTTTTGAGGAATCTCCACACTGTTTTCTGGAATGGCTACCCTATTTTACATTTCTACCAATACTGTATGAGTGTTCACTTTTACCTACATCCTTACCAGCATGTTATTTTTTGTCTTTTTGAAAATAGCCAATATAATTGGGGTAATATAATATCTCATTTTGGTTCTGATTTCTATTTCCCTCATGATTAGTGATGTTAAGGCTTTTTTCATATGCCATTTATGTGTCTTCTTTTGAAAAATTTCTATTCAAGTTTTGTCCATTTTTTATATTGGATTATCTCAGTTTTTTTCCCCTGTTGTTAGATTTCCTTGTATATTCTGGTTTTTAATCCCTTGTCAGATGGATAGTTTTCTGATTTTTTTCTTACATCTATTGGAATTATCAAGTAGTCCTTGTCCTGGATTCTGTCCTGTGGTGTATCACAAGTATGTTGAACCATCCTTGCATCCCTGAGATAAATCCAACTTGATTATGTTGAATGAGACTTTTAATGTGTTGTTCAATTTATTTTGCCAGTATTTTAGTAAGGATAGTTGCATCTATATGCAGCAGGCGATGTTGGCCTGTAGTTTTTGTTGTGTTGTTTTGTCTTTGTCTGCTTTGGAATCAGCAAAATGCTGGTCTCATAGAGTAAGTCTGGAGGTATTCTTTACTCTTCATTTTTTTAGAATAGTCTGGGCAGAATTTATAGTAGTTCTTTAAATATTTGGACTATTTGGTAGAATTCAGCAGGGACTCCATCAGATGCTGAGCTTTTCATTACATACAGCTTCAACCTCTTTACTCTTTATTGGTTTGTTTAGGTTTTCTGTTTCTTCATGCTTCAATCTTAGCAGGTCAGATGTGACTAGGAATTTCTCTATTTCTTCTAGGTGTTCCTATTTGTTAGCCTATAGTTATTCATGGTAGTCTTTAACGAGACTTTGTATTTCTGTGATATGTTTCTATTTTTATATCTGATTTTATTTACTTGATTTTGTTTTTTTGTAGTTATTATGGCTGAGGGTTTTTTTTTTATTTTGTTTATCCTTTTTGCAAAACCACCTTTTATTTTCTCAATATTTGTACTCTTTTCCTCCGTTTTATTTACTTCTCTTCTGACCTTTATTTTTTTCCTCGTATTTTTAGGTTGGTTCATTCTTGCTTTTTTACTTCTTTCAGGTGCATTGTTATTTGGAGTCTTTCTAGTTGTATGATGCAGGAGTTTATTGCCATATACTTTCTCTTAGTACTACTTTTATTGTATTGTATAGGTTCAAAAATTGGAAAACTTTACATTGTAAGTCCATCCTGCCACGTTTTTTACTTTTTTGTCCCTATAGCTTTTTATGCTGCATAATTCTTAAGCAATTGTTGTAGTTATTATTTTAGACAGATTCGTCTTGTAGTCTTTATACTGAAGGGACGAGTGGTTTACACAACATAATTACAGCATTCGAGTATTCTGAATTTTTCTGTGTACTTACGTTTATCAATGTGTTTTTATACTTTGAGATAACTTATTGTTGTACGTTAGCATGACTGAAGAGCTCCCTTAGCGTTGTGTTTGGTAAGACAAATCTGGTGGTGATGAATCTTCTTGGCTTCTGTTTGTCTAGGGGCATCTTTATTTCTCTTTCATGTTTAAAAGACAATTGAGCTGTATGCAATATTCTCAATTGAGTATTTTTCTTTTTCTCCGTCAGCACTATTAGTATGTCATTTCGCTTCTTTCTGGCCTGTAAGGTTTCCCTTGAGAGGGCTGCTGCCAGACATACTGGAGCTCCTTTATACGTTACTTGATTTTCTCTTTCTGCTTTTAGATTTATGCCTTTGTCCCTGATCTTTGAGAGTTTGATGATTATGTTCCTTTGGTAGTCTATTTGAGTTGACTCTGTGGTGTTCTTTGAAATTGTTGTACGTGGATATTCATACCTTTCTCTAAGTTTGGAAAGTTCTCTTATTATCGATTTGAATAAACTTTCTACTTTAATCCCTGTCCCTACATCCTGTTTAAGGCCAAAAGCTCTCTTTTCATTTTACTTTTATAGATTGGAGGAGGGGTCAAGTGCAATTTTGTTATATGAACATAATGTGTAGTTGTGAAGTTTCAGCTTATAGTATAACTGTCAATATATACATATATATACACACACATATAGACACAAACATATAGGCAATCTCACATTTTATTTACCCAATCATCTGTTGATGGATATTTAGGAGGATTTCAAGTCTTTTCAGTAGTGAATAGTGCTGCAGTAACATACGAGGACTGGTATCTTCTTGGTATGACTTTTTATCCTTTGTGTAGAAACCCAGTAGTGGGATTGCTGGATGAAATGGTAGTTCTATTTTTATTAATTCCTCCTCGAGAAATCTCCATACAGCTTTTCATAGAGGTTGTGCTATTTTATATTCGCACCAACAGTGTATAATTGTTCCCTTTTCTTCACATTCTCACCAACAGAATTATTTATTTATTGACTTTTTAATAATAGCCAGTCTAACTGGTGTTTCATGGTATCTCATTATGGCTTAAACTTGCATTTTTCTGATAATTGGTGATGTTGAGCATGTTTTCCACATGCTTGTGGTACATTTATATATCTTCTTTTGAAAATGTCTGTTAATTTCCTCTGATCACTCTTTAATGCAGTTTTTTGGTTTTTATTGTTGTTGAGTTGTTTGAGTATTGTGTAGATTCTGGATATTACTTGTTTGTGCAATGCTCTATAGATAGCAAATATTTTCTCTCATTCTCTGGGTTGTCTGTTCACTCTTGTAATGATTACTTCTGCAGTGCAGAAGCTTTTTAGTTTAATTAAGCCCCATTTGTTTATTTATGTTTGTTGGCGTTTACCTTTAAGTAAACCTTAAGACCTTTAAGGTCTTAGTCATGAATTCTCTGGCCACGCCAGTGTCGAGAAGAATTTTCCTTAGGCCTTGTTCTAATATTTTTATAGTTTCCAGTCATACATTTAAGACTTCAATTTGTCTCAAGTTAATTGTTTTGTATGTTGAGAGACAGGGATCCAGTTTCAGTCTTCTACGTGCGGCTATTCAATTTTCCCAGCACCATTTATTGAATAGGGTGTCCTTCCCCCAGTGTCAACTTTGTTGCAGATTGGTTGGCTGTAGGTACGTGGCTTAATTTCTGGGTTCTCTATTCTGTTACACTAATTTGTGTGTGTATTTTTATACGATTACTATGTTGTATTGTTTACTGTAGCCTTGTAGTATAATTTGAGGGCAGGCAATGTGATGCCTCTACCTTTGGTCTTTTCGCTTAGTATCACTTTGGCTATACAGTCTCTTTTTTGGTTTCATATGAACTTCAGGATTGTTTTTTCTAATTCAGTGAAAAGTAACATTGGCATTTTGCTATGAATTACACTGAATCTAATTGCTCTGGGCAGTGTGGTCATTTTAATGACATTAATTCTTCTCGTCCATGAGCATGGATGTTTTTGCATTTGTTCGCTTTCATTTGTCTTTTGTCATTCTTCTTGCAGAGATCTTTCATTTTCTGGGTTAAAAAGATGCCTCGGTATTTATTGTATTGTATTGGTTATTGTAAAGGCTATTGCCATTTGATTTGGCTTCCAGTTTGATCATTACTGATATGTAGAAATGCTACTGATTTGTGCATGTTGATTTTATCTCCTGAGACTTTATTAAATTCAATTATTAAATCTAAGAGTTTTTAGAAATGTCTTTAGCGTTTTCTAGGTGTAAGCTCACATTGTTGTTGAACACTTACAATTTGACTTCCTCCTAGCCAATTTGGATGCTGCTGCTGCTGCTGATGATGACGATGACGATGATGATTTGCCAGATTGCCCTGGCTAGAACTTCCAGTACTGTGTTGAATAGGAGATGTGAAAGTGTACATCCTTGTCTTCATTCAGTTCTTAGAAGGATTGATTTCAACTCTTCTCCACTCAGTATGATGTTGGCTGTGGGTTTTTGTCATATGGCCTTTTTTATTCTGAGATATCTGCTTTCTATACCTAGGCTATTGAGGGTTTTTATCATAAAGGAATGCTAGATTTCATCAAATGCTTGTTTTGCATCCATTAAAATGATCATATGGTTTTTGTCCTTAATTCTGTTTATATGGTGAATCACACTGATTGATTAATACATGTTGAGCCATCTTTGCATCCCCAGAATAAAGCCCACTTGATCATGGTGTGTTATTTTTATTATTTTATGTTTTAATTATCATCGTTATTATTATTTTTGACATGCTCTTGGATTCAGTTTGCCAGTGTTTTGTTGGCAATTTTTACACTAAGTTCATCAGTCTATATCACTAAGTTCACGAGTCTATAGTTTTCTTTTTTTGTTTTGTTTTGTTCTTTCTTGGCTGTTGTTTCATTGTGCTTTTGCCATAATAGAATGAACTGGGGAAGACTGCCTCTTCCTTGATATATTTTTTAAGACTTTCAGTGGTAGTGATACCAGTTCTTTGTATGTCTGATAGAATTAAGCTATGAATCCATCTGGTCCCAGGATTTTGTTGTTGTTGCAAAATTTTTTATTACTGATTCAATCTCATTACTTGGTATTAGTCTGTTCAGGATTGTACTTCCTGGTTTAATCTGTGGAGGTTGTATTATTATTATTATTATTATTATTATTATTATTATTATTTGCCAGAATTTATCCATTTCCTCTAGGTTTTTCTATTTTGTGAATGTATAGTTGTTCACATGCTTTCTGACAATCTTTTGAATTTCTGTGATAGCAGTTGTAATGTCTCCTTTCTCATTTCTAATTTTATTTGGGTACTCCCTCTTTCATTGGTAAGTCTAGCTTGTGGTCTATTCATTTTGTTACCCTTTTAAAAGAATCAACTTTTCATTGCATTCATCCTTTGTATTGTTTCTATGGTCTCATATCATTTAGCTCTGCTCTGCTCTTTGTTATTTCTTTTCTTCTGCTAGTTTTGGGTCTGATTTATTCTTATTTTTCTACTTTCTTAGTTAGGTGTGATGTCAGGTTGTTAGTTTGTGGTCTTTTTCATGTATGTATTTAATGTGCTACATATTTCCCTTAGAATTGTCTTTACTGTATTCCAGAGATAGTTTTATGTCGTGTTGTGGCTTTCTCAAATGTTGGTTTTAGTAGCAGTGTAGTGTTCAGGTGAGCAGCCTCATGGCCTCCAGGGTAGGCAGGGTGCAATGGGTGATGATGGTAGCAGAGGTTGCAAGAAGCTTGTCTCCTTCCTCAGTGTTGTGTGCTATATCATCACATATTGTAATGGGGCTATGCCTATCGACATTCAGGGCAGTTGGTGGCACTTGCAGGTGAGAGCCAGCTGTGGTGGAGCAAGTAGACTTTGTGTGTGTCTTTCTGGTTCTCAATCATGAGATGCTATCACTAAGCTAATTATCTTATCTTTGTTGTTGATAAAGTCATTGAGATGTTTTATTTTTGATGCTATACACTTCACTGTAAGGACTAGTTTTTTCTACCCTATGAGTTTTGTTATGTTGTGTTTCCATTTTAATTTGTCTCAAGAAATTATTTCTCTTTTAATTTCTTCATTGAGTTTTTTTTTTTTCTCTGAGCTAGGACCCAATCACCTTGAAACTAACTTCATTCTTGTACTTCATCATGTTATCATTCAAGATGATCAGGGTTTTTTTCATCAGCATATTATGGGGTTACAAACATTTTGGTTACATAAAGTACATGTGCCTTGCTCAAGCCAGGGCCACAAGTGTGTCCTTTCCCCATATAGTGTGCCCTGTCTCCATTAACTGGGGGTTTGCCCCTAAATCACTCTGGCCCTCCACCCCCAAGCCTCCTATCTGACTGGCACCCAGTGAGTATTACTACCATATGAGCACCTTAGTGTTGATCAGTTAGTACCAATTGGATGGTGAGTACATGTGGTGCATGTTTTTCCATCCTTGTGAGACCTCACTTTGAAGCATGGGCTCAATCTCTGTCCAGGATAATACAAGAGGTGCTAGGTCACCATTGCTTTCTGTAGCTGAGTAGTACTCCATGGTATACATATACCATATTTTATTAATCCACTCATGTATTGATGGGTCTTTGGGTTGTTTCCATATCTTTGCAATTGTAAATTGTGCTGCTATAAACATTCGAGTGCAGATGTCTTTATTATGGAATGTCTTTTTTTCCTTTGGATAGAAGCCTACTAGTGGGATTGCTGGGTCAAATGATATTTCTATTTTTAGCTCTTTGAGGTATCTCCAAATTAGTTTCCACAGGCGTTGTACTAATTTGCAGTCCCAGCAGCAGTGGAAGAGTGTTCCAATTTCTTCACATCTCTGCCAACATTTGTTATTTGGGGACTTTTTGATAGAGGTCCTTCTCACTGGAGTTAGGTGCTATCTCATTGTAGTTTTGATTTGCATTTCCCTAATGATTAGAGAGGTTGAGCACTTTTTTATATGTTTGCTGGCCATTAGACTGTCTTCTTTTGAAAAGTTTCTGTTCATGTCCTTTGCCCACTTTTTGATAGGGTTGTTTGATTTTTTTCTTGCTCATTTTCCTGAGTTCTAAATAGATTCTGGTTATCAGCCATTTATCGGATGTGTGGAAAGCAAATATTTTCTCCCATTCCGTAGGTTGTCTATTTGCTCTAATGACAGTTTCCTTGGCTGTGCAGAAGCTTTTTAATTTCATCAGGTCCCATTATTTCCTTCTGTGACTGTTGTGATTGCTTTGGGGCTCTTGTTCATAAATTGTTTACCTAGGCCAACGTCTAAAAGAGTCTTCCCAACATTATCTTCAAGAATTCTTAAGGTTGTGCACCTTAGATTTAAATAAGTCTGTTATCCATGTGAGTGGATTTTTGTGAATGGTGAGAGGTGAGGATCCAGTATCACTCTCCTGCATGTGGATATCCAGTTTTCGCACCACCACTTATTGAATAGAGATTCTTTCCCCCAATGTATACTTTTGTCTGCTTTGTCAAAGATTAGATGACAGTATGAGGATGGTTTTATATCTGGGATCTCTGTTCTATTTCAGAGGTCTATGTCTCTGTTCTTGTGCCAGTAACATGCTGTTTTGGTTACTACAGCCTTGTAGTAAGGCTCGAAGCCTGATAGACTGATGTCTCCCAATTTGTTCTTTTTGCTTAAGATGGCTTTGGCTATACAAGGTCTTGTCTGGTTCAAGACAAAGCGTAGAATTATTTTTCTCCAACTTTGTAAAGAATGATGGTGGAATTTTGCTAGGGATTGCATTAATTCTGTAGATCACTTCAGGCAGAGTGGACATTTTAACAATATTGATTCTACCAATCCATGAGCATGGTAGGGAGTTCCATCTGTGCACATCGTCTACAATTTCTTTTCTCAGAAAAGTTTCGTAGTTCTCCCTATAAATATCTCTGACCTCCTTCGTTAAATCTATTCCTAAATATTTAATTTTCTGTGATGCTATTGTGACAGGTGTTGTGTCTTTGATTTGATTTTTGGCTTGACTGTTATTTGTGTATGTGAATACCACTGATTTGTGGGCATTAATTTTGTAAACTGAGAATTTACTGAGTTCATTTATCAATTCCAGAGGTCCCTTGGCTGAATCTTGGGATTTTCTACATATAATAGCATATCATCAGCAAACAGTCAGAATTTGACCTCTTCTGCCCCCAGTTGGACACCCTTAAATCTCTTATCTTGCCCGATTGCCCTGGCTAGGACTTCCAGCACTATGTTGAATGGAAGTGGGGTAGTGGGGCAACCTTGTCTGGTTCCAGTTCTAGGCAGGAATGCTTTCAATTTTTCCCCATTCAGTATGATATCAACTGTGGGTTTGTCCTATACGGCTTAATAATTTTAAGGAATGTTCCATCTATACCTATTTTGTTAAGGGTTTTTATTGTAAAAGTGTGCTGCACTTTATCAAAGGCTTTTTCTGCATTTGTTGAGAGAATCATTTGGTCTTTTTTCTTGCTTTTATTTCTGTGGTGAATTACACTTATAGATTTGCATATGTTGAACTAGCCTTACATCTTTGGGATAAAGCTCACCTGGTCATGATGAATTATTTTTTTGATGCGCTGTTTTGATTCAGTTTGCTAAGATTTTTGTTGAGGATTTTTGTGACTATATTCATGAGGGATATTGGTCTGTGGCTTTTTGTTGTTGCTGTTGTTGCATCCTTTCCTGGCATTGCTATCAAGGTGATATTGGCTTCATAGAACGAGTTGGGGAGGGTACCATCCTTCTCAATGTTTTTTCTTGAATAATTTCTGCTACACTGCAGAAAGAACTGGTCTACGTTCTTTTTTGTATGTTTGGTCAAATTCAGGTGTGAATCCATCTAGTCCGAGACTTTTTTATTTTTTATTGTTTGGAAGATTTTTATTGCTGCTCCAATTTCTGCACTTGATATTCGTCTGTTCAGGAATTCTGTTTTCTCCTGATTGAGCTTAGGGAGGTTGTGTGTTTCCAAGAATTTTCAATTTCCTCCACATTTTGTAGTTTTAGGGCATACAGATTTTTATAGTATCCAAAGATAATGTTTTGTATTTCCAAGCTGTCTGTAGTGATCCCTCCTTTTTCATTTCTGATTGGGTTTATTAAAGTCCTTTCCTTTCTAGTTCCTGTCAATCTAGCAAGAGGGATATCAATTTTATCTTTTCAAAAAAACAGCTTTGATTTTATTGATGTTCTTTATAGTTCTTTTATTATCAATTTCATTTAAAACTGCTCTGATCTTAGATATGTCCTTTCTTCTGCTAGTTTTAGAATGAATTTGCTCTTCCTTTTCCAGTTCCTTGAGATGGTTTATTAGCTTGTTGATTTGTGAGCTTTCTGTCTTTGGATGTGAGCATCTGATGCTATTAGTTTTCCTTTCAGGAATGTTTTTGCTGTATCCCACAGATTTTGATAGCTTGTGTCCCCATTATCATTTAACTCAAGGAATTTTTGAATCTCCATCTGAATCTCTTCCTTGACCCAGAAGTCATTTAGCAATAGGTTGTTTAATTTCCATGACACTGGGAAGGAGTGAGCATTTCTGTGGGACTTGATCTCTAGTTTTATACCACTGTGGTCTGAGAAGATACATGGTACAATTTCTATTGTTTAATATTTGTTGAGGTCTGATTTGTGGCCTAGGTTGTGGTCAATTTTGGAGAAAGTGCCATGAACTGATGAGAAGAATGTATATTCAGCTTTATTTAAGTGGAATGTTCTGTAGAGCTCTGTTAGACCCATTTGCTCTACAGCTCCGTTTAAGTCCATTGTCTCTTTGCTTTTTTCTTGTTTGGAGGGTCTTTCCAATTGAGACAGTGGGGCGTTGAAATCCCCCACTACTATGGTATTACTGTTAATCATGCTATTTAGTTCAAACAGGGTTTGCTTTATATATCTGGGTGCTGCTGTGTTGGGTGCATACATATTAAAAGTTGTAAACTCTTCTTGTCGGATTTTTCTTTTATGCATTGTATACTGATCATCTTTGTCTTCCTTTCCTTTTGATACTTTGAAATTCATGCTGTCTGAAGTCAGGGTCACTACCTCAGCTCTCTTTTGGTTTCCATTTGCTTGGAAGTTTGTCTTACAACCCTTGATCTTGAGTCTCAAAGCATTTTCATGGGTTAGATACGTTTCCTGGAGACAGCAGATACATGGCTTATAACTTTTTATCCACTCAGCCAGTCTGTGTTTCTTCAAAGGACAATTCAAGCCATTCACATTTATTGAGAGGTTTGATATTTGAGTTAGATTTCTGTTCATATTACTGGGTAAATTCTCCTTGTTTCAAACCATTGTGGAAACCAGGTTCTGGACATTAACTCTTGAGTGATTTTAATTTGTTGAGTGTCTATTGTTCTGTTCAGTGTATACTGCAGGCAAGTCTGAGTTTTTCTCACAGATCAGGTCTGGTCTTCACAAACTCTACCAGTGTTTGCTTGTCTGGGACAGTCGTTATTTCTCCCTTGTAGATGAAGCTCAATTTTGCCAGGTTAAGAATTCTAGGTTGGCCATTATTCTGTTTTAGAAGTTTGAGGATGGGTCCCCAGTCCCTTCTGGCTTGTAGGGTTTCACATGAGAAGTGTGCATAGGTTAGTCTGATAGTTTTCACTTGTAGGTTACCTATTGCCTTCGTCTTACTGTTTGAAGGATTTCCTCTTTCGTGTTTACTTTGGCCAGTCTGATAATTATGTGACATGGTGGTTGCCTCTTCGTGTTGAGTCTCCCAGGAGTTCTCTGTGCTTCTTGTATCTGGATATCTAGCTTTCTGGCCAGGCCAGGCATATTTCCCTGAAATAGATTTCAGGAAAGATTTCCAAGAAATAGATTTGCCAGCCCTTACATATTTTCTTCTTCTCTCTCTGGGATGCCTACATTCTTATATTTTGTTTCTTTACATAATTTTGCATTTCCTTTATGTTCTGTTCTTGTCTCTTGCTTCTGTGTTCTTTTTCGTCATCTGATTTGTTTAGCACATATTCAAGCTCTGAGATTCTCTCCTCTGTGTGATCCATTCTAGTTTTAGGCTTTCCACTGTGTTTTGAAGTTCCTTGAATCCCTCTTTCATTTCCAGAATTTCTGTTTGATTTTTGCTGTAATATTTCAATTTTTTTTAGAGAATTTTTCATTCATTTCCTGTATTGTTCTTATGGTTTCTTTTGGTTGGTTTTCTCTTTTCTATTCATTTCCACTGAGTTTCTTTACAGTCCATATTTGGAATGCTTCTTCCATCAATTTAATCATTTCACTTAAATTAGTATGCGATTTTGAGGACCTCATGATTTTTGGCGGGGGGTGACTTTTCTCTCTGCTCTTTCACATTCCCTGCGTTCTTTCTCTGGTTCTTTCTCATCAGGGCACTTGATTGAGAACTGTCAGGTCTATGACTGGTTTGGGCCTTAACTTCAGTCCCCCAAGGGACATTCCTTAGCAGTGGTGGGAGGAGGTGTGCTGGTCTCGTATTGCCTTAGCCATATTTTGGCAGGTTGGGTTGCCTCTGACTTGCTGTCTTGCCAGTAGAGACTAGTGATTTTTGTCCCCCAGCTTAAGCTCCCACATGGCGAATTGCACCTGTGTGTGTAACTGCACTGCCCTCTAATAGCTTGAGATGGAGGGCACTGTGTTGAGCTATGGGGTTACCGTCTCTGTCATTGGTTGTAGATTGAGTGGAGGAGCCAGTTATCGAGGTAATCTGATGCCTCTGTTCTGGTTTCTGGTCCCTGAGTAAGGAATACTAATGCCCCAATCTTTAGGAAGGATCTTACCACTCCCAAGAGTTACTCGGATCCTGTTCCTCCTTAAAGTGCTGGTAGGAACAAGGCCGATTGCATCTGCTGCCTGCCTCCCAGCCTGGATGTGTGTGCTTCTATCGTTGCTTGATCAGCAGCTAGGGGAGGCTGCTAGTATGTTATTCAGGGCTCTTCCACCACACCGTGAGAGTGCTCCTGCTAGGAGGGATTACTTGGTGCACCTGCTGGGGCCTCTGGCCAGGATTTCCTTCCCTCACCATGAACCCCACTGTTGGCAGCCACCCGGACTTAAAGAGCAGGCCCTAGAGTTATGATTCTACTGGATGACCTAAGCCGGTGTGACAGGCCCAATCACTGGGCTATCAACCATTGATCTGTGCCAAAGCCTCACAGATTCACACCAGTTGCACAGGGAAATGGCTTTTCTGCCTCTCCCTGCCTCCAGGGGTAGAGCCCATCACTCTTGGTGCAAAAGTCGCTATGCGAGGGGAGGGCTGATGCCCGAGACCACCCAGTGCCCCATGCCTGGGAATCCCATGGGTGGTGTCCTCCCAGCTCTGGGGAGCTAGCATTATGGGGAAGCACTCAAAATTCACACACAGATATAGGCCCGGCTAGGTGACAATAGGTCATGGAAATGCGGAGACTATTGTGCCCTGCATGAGAGTCCTGGGGCTGGATGATGGGAGCTGCCCAGAACCGTAGCATGCCACACTGTCTGGGCTGTGGAGCCCTAAAATGGCGGCCACCTACCTGCAGAGTGCTAGCCTGGGAGTAACTGTTCAGGAGTTGGCAGATGCCAGTGAGCTGAGACAACAGGATGCCCACTCTCGTGTGTGTCACCATCCCGCAATTTCCCGCCTGTCTGGCAGGAGGTCTTGCTCTTTCTGACCCACTCTGAGCTGGCCTAATCATCAGTGGTTTGCAGGGTAGAGCCCCCTTTTCAGTGTTCATCTCCTTTGCTCTGGTCCCGCTGACCTCCAGAGGCGAGGCGCCTGTCTCCTAACTCCCTCCAGCAGTAGCTCAGACCAGTCCCTCTCCCACCCAGTGCAGTGCTAGCACAGAGCACGGGGAATTCAAGATGTTTCTCACTATTGTCTCTTCTCCACGGTGCCCGCCTGTCTTGTGCCATGATTTGGCACCAACTTCAGGCATGTTCCTGTGTGAGTGGGTGTGGTGGTCAGTAGGGGAGCAGGACATTCTCCTGTGGGTGAGATCCCACTGCACTGGCTGGCTGGGTGGGTGCAGCCCTCCCATGCTCTATTCTCTGTTGTTTGTCTCCCACTCTCCAGACTTGGTGATCGTATCTACCATTCACCTTTCCCTCCCTGTGTTGTGTGTCCCATGCTGTTTCTTTGCAGTGTCACAATGCTCTTCTTGCGGGGGAATGATCCACTCATGTGCAGCCATGTGAGTTCTTTACCTCCTTCTCTGGGAGCAGAGAGCCAGGAGGTCACCTCTACTCCACCATTTTTCCACTCCCTAATTTTTAAGTTTTTGAGAAACCTCTACATATAATCCCCAAAGCACAGGCAACAAAAGCAAAAACAACGGATGGCATCAAACTAAAAAGCTTCTTTCTGCACAGCAAAGGAAAAAAATTAACAAAATGAAGAGAAAACCCATAGATTGGAAGAAAATATTTGTAAATCAAATATATATATGGTGAAGGGGCTAACATTCAAAATATACAAGAAACACAAGCAATTTAATGGCAGAAAAACCAAATAACCCTGTTAAAAAACAGGCAAAGGACTTCAGTAGACATTTGTCAAAAGAAGACATACAAATGACCAACAAATGTACATTTAAGAATGTTCACTATCACGAAATATCAGCGAAATACAAATTAAAACCATCATGAGACATCCTCTCACACCTGTTAGAATGACTATTATCATAAATATGAAAGATGACAAGTGTTGTTAGAATACGGAGAAAAGGAAACCCTTACATACTGTTGGTGGGGATGTAAGTTAGTGTTTTAAATATCTTTAACATGACTGTTCAATAAGAAAGATTTCGATGCATTAATAGGGTGGTGATTTTTGCTAATCAAAGCTCAATGAGAAGAACCTTTAATTACCTTGAATTCTCATAAGACTTCTCTTCCAGTTTCTTAAAATGAAACCTGTGGTAAAGCTCTTTGTGAAGGGTGAAAGTTCACAGATAACTTGTAACTAATATGACATATTACAACTACATATTACATGTCAAATTAAAGACAATTGTTCCAAAGATGTACAAGGTGAAAAATGGATCATGTCCAGTTTGTCCTACTCAGTTTCTGAATGCAGATGGATATTTGGTTTTACTTCTTACTTACCCCCTTTGAAGTAGTCTTAGAGATCAAAGTTCTGTACATTCACAAGAGAAAAATCAATTTTATTAGCAACTGCTTGCAAGCTTTTGCTGTATATGAAAAGAAAAATCAATTTATTTTACTTAAGACTAAGTTAGTAAAGTCACATTCAGGATTTCTGCTCATTATTCTGTGAAAGTCCTTTTTTTAAAACAAACAAACAAAAAAAGCATATACTCTCTTAAATAAAAACTACCCAACCTACCCCAGAAATGACAGTAAATTCTCAGCTGCTTATTTGTGTTCTTTTAATTGACTTCTCTCAAGATGTTTACATAATGTCACATGGCTTCAGGCTGACATTCAGTATTTTCTGGTAATTCCTTGTGTGACCACCCTGGGTGCAAATACTCATAGAAGAGGAGCATAAAGCCAATAGATAATAGGTAAGTTATAATGAGCTGTATGGCAATTAATGAGTCACAGCAATTCAATAATGTTTGTGCACCAAGAAAACCTAAATGCCAACATCATCATCATATTTTCCAAAAACCAAAAGATGTAGAATAGAATTCTATGACCCCACTTCTGTGTGTTGTCAATTATTTCCTCATTTGGCAACTGTATTTTCACTGCTGGCCAGCAGGAGAAGTTGATGGCAGCATATAGTAGAGTGATCAAGATAAACACCAGAATTGTACCCACTGGACTGGAATTATTTTCAGTGTTGCTAGGAGGATGAGCTCCGCTTCTCCAAAACTCCAGCCATGGTGCCAACAATGGTACAGAAAATAACATTAATAAAAAGGGTAAGCTCTTCAGTTTCAGAGATGTGGTAAAAAGTACTAGAGTCACTACACGTGAGGTAATCTCCAGGCAGCGCCATATCATAATAGTCGAATCCAACAGGCTGTAGCTTACTGGTTACATCGTCATTCTCGAGCTGGATCGCCGGTATACTACAGTGAATGGCCCCATAAATACCTGACATTAGGGAAAATGTCATCAGCAGTGCTATTAAAAACAAACACAAAAGTATTAAGAGTACGTTATTGGTAACTGTTAAACATCTTCTATTTTAAACTTGTCATTTTAATGTAAACCATCCCTATCCGTCTGCACTGGAAAATCATTCATTTACTCAAGAAATAAGGATTTATAACCACATGCATGTAAAACATATTCCCCCTGGGAAAAACAGGCAATAAGCAAATAGAAACATATATACATTTATACATATGTATCCACACTCTCTCACAGTAAAAAATTACACAAATGAAATAGGAGGGATTCAGATCTGATACTGTAAGGTGTGATAGGATATAAGGAGAAGTCTAAATTTTAAAATTAAAACAAACCGTCTGAATTATACCTTGAAAGATAGCTCAGTTCTTTATAGAAAGCTTAGTAGAAGTTTAGAGTGTAAAGCAGGATGCTAATATAACATGAAATATTGTTTAGACTAGGGATATAGCAGAAAAGAAAAATAAGCTATTGGGTTAAAATAAATTCTGGAAATGAAGTTGACAGATTTAGGTAAGTGATGGGATAGGAGGTATTGCAGAAACAGAAAAATAACAAATTCCAGGAAAACACACACACACACACACACACACACACACACACACACACACACACATATGCTTTTAAAAAGAATATTATAAGACAATTTTCTATAAGCAAAGTTTTTATTTCAACCTTATTCTCCCATAAAGTAGACAAATAAGCCCTGGGACATGGGGATATAAAAGAAGTGAATAATCTGTTTAAATAATTTTATATTAAATTCATTTGAGAGATTGAAAATTCTTTTTAAATATACACGTATCATGTAAAACAAACAGTCATTCAGTCTTCATGAATAATAAAAATAAGCCAGAAAAGGGAAACCAAATAGTTATCCCTCATATAAATTAAGGTGCACGAGAAAGTCATCATTCAGACTGTACACCATTTAGAAATGAACGCTGACACAGCATTTATACATGGAGGACTATTCAAAGTAAAACTCTAAAAACATTAACTTAAACTCTAAAAACATTCCTTAACTGCATTTGGGGGCAACAACTGACCTTAAAATTCTATTTTAGAAGGTAAAATTAAGTTAATTAAAATTCCACAATAGCAAAAGAAATCAGTAAAGATAAAATGCACATATTAATAAATACTAAAACTATAGTAAATTATAGATAGATTTGAAAACTATACTAGAAGAAAAGGATATTTCCAATACAGAACTTGAAGAATAAAAAAAGGGAAATGGAATAAACATCAACAGGAAATATTCAAGATCATATAGTAACAGTAAGTAAAATTTTATACAAATATATACAACATCTAGTTGAATATCTGATTGCAAAAAAAATGTATAAATACTAAAATTGATGTAAGTGATTCTGTTGTCTCAAATAAAAATTAAAAGGACGTTTAAAAAAATCCACCTGTAAAAGTTCAGATCATCATTTGGAGGAATTCTACTTAACCAGTGTGTACTTTCCTAAATCATTTAACTATATTAAAAATTATACAAACAATAACAAATACAATGTAGTAAGTGTTTCTATGAGCCTGACAGTGTTTTGAGCATTAGAACGCATTAGACTCAGAAGGAGATAGTGTAAGCTGGCAAAGTAGGACTCTCCAGCAGTCATCTCTCCATAGAAACATCACTCTGAACAACTATCCGTGCACAAACAAATCTTCACAAGAGCTAAAGAAACCATTGAGAGATCACAGTATTTGGTTTTAGCATCATATTAAGAGGAGACAGACATGTTTACATTACCCATATTACCCCTGTTGCAGCCCAGGCAGCACAGTGGGGAGAGATATCCTCTGTTTCCAGAAGTACGACTTTGCCTTGGAATCCAGTACGAGGACCGTAGCTGTAAAAATCGAACACAGGAAAGAAACCCTGTCTGTCTCCTGACACCAGGCTGGTACCTACAGACAAACCTTTAGAGCCATCCTGGCACCAGATGGGAACCTGTGGCCCACCACAGATGAAGCTGAGTTCCAGCTCATGTTACCACTGGTCAGCCACAGAGGATTCAGGCTCTGAATAAACCTCAGTAGAGGAAAGGTGGTAGCAGCTGCAAGACATTAGTGCTGCACTAATCTCAGCAATTGTGGGCTACAGATGCAACCCAGTGCCTACTCAGCCTTAGAGGCCAATTAATTTTGGCTGTGGCAGTCTGGGCTTAGGATTTTCCCTAACACTGCAGTGGCTGAAGCTATCACAGCCTCAAACAATGCAACAGTCTTCCTGTTCCTAATCTCTGGACAGTATTATTGCTGAAGGAAGCTCCCAAACAAAGCCAAACTGTGATCACTGGGTTACATACCTACTTCAGTATGTAGACACTGATGCACAGACACAAGGATCACAATCAATTAGGGAAGAACGATGCCACCAAATGGAAAAGCTAGGTTTCATGACGGACTCTAAAAATACGGAGATGGACAAACTTCTTGACAAGGAATTCAAAATAACTGTTTTAAGGAAGCTCAGTAAAATTCAGGAAAATATAGAATAATTCAGAAAAATGGCAAAAAATATAATAGAGAACGAAATAATGAAAAATAAAAAGACGAAACAAACAACAGAAATCCTAAGACTGAAAAATACAATGAACAAAAGGGGAAATTTAATAGAGAGGATCGAGAGCAGAACCGATTAAGCAGAGAAAAGAATCCAAATAATTGAAAATATGGAGTCAAGAGGAGAACAAAGAAAAAAGAATTAAAAAAAATAGAAGCTTATGGTACCTGTGGGATAACATCAAGGAGTAAATCTATGGGTCACTCGTGTTCAAGAGGGAGTAGAGGGGGAAAAAAGTATAAGAGCCTATTTAAAGAAATAGTCACAAAAAAACTTTCCAAAGTTCTACAAAGATGTAAATATTCAGGTGGAGGAAGGTCAAAGGTCCCCAGTCAAACTCAATTCAGGTAAGACTACCGCCACATCCTATTATGACCAAACCACCAAAAATCAAAGACAGAGAGAGGATACAAAAATCAAAGACAGAGAGAGGATAATTTTCTTGCAGTAAAAGAAAGCAAGAAAATACATCAGGAACTGTGAATACCAGCAGACTTCTCAACAGAAACCAAAAAGGACAGGAAACAGTGCAATGATATATTCAAAATGCTGGTTTAAAAAAACAAACAAACAAAAAACACCCAGAAATACAAAAAAATGCCTATCACGAATTCTGGACCCAGAAAGTTGTTCTGCAAAAAATGGAGAGATGGAGAGATGAAGACTTTTCCGAACAAAGAAAGCTGAAGAAATAGATAACCACCAATTTGTCTCTGACAAGAAATGCTGGAGACTTCTTCAGAATGGAAGAAAAAGATGTTAATAGGTAACATAAAACAGACAGAAGGGTGTATCTTTCGTTGCTAACAATAAGTATACAGTCAAATTCTGAGCAATCTAATAATGGTGTGCAAATCACTTATATCTTTAGTGCAAAGAGTTAAGAAACAAAGTTAAAATAGCTGTAATAATGTCTTAAGAAATATGCAGTATGAAAAAAATTGATTATGACATCAAAAATTCAAAAAGTGGGGAAGAGCAAAGTTACAGAGTTTTTTTCCTACTTTTTGTGCCATTAAGTTGATATCAGCTTAAAATACTCTGTTATAATCATAAGATGTTTTTACAGCCCTCATGTTAACCACAAGCAAAAACCTATAATAATAGATACAATAAAAATAAAAGGTAAGTAATCAAAACACAGTCCTAGTGAAACTGTTTAACCACAAAGAAGATACTAAGAGAAGAATTAAGGGGGAAAATGATCTATAAAATAACGATTAAAAATTAAAATGGCATAGTAAGTAATAACCTACAAATAATTACCTTGAATGTAAATGGATTAAATTCTCAAAGACACAGAGTGGCTGAATGGATAAAAATATCCACAATAAAAGTCCCAACTATGAGACGATTTCACGCTGCTTACAAGAGACTCACTTCTTTACCTGTACACATGAAAAGATAATCAATACAAACGAAAATCAAAAGAGAATAGAAATAGCTATACTTATATCAGATAAAATAGACTTTAAGTAAAAACCTGGAAAAAAAGACACAGAAGGTCATTATATAGTGGTAAAGAACAGGAAAACAAATTTAAATACATACATCCCTAACACTGAGGCATCTAAATATGTGAAGCAAATATTAAAATATCCAAAGGGAGAAATAAATTGCAATACAATAACAGCAGAAGACTTCAACACCCTACTTTCAGCAATGGACAGATCATTCTGACAGAAAATCAACAGGGAAATATTGGATGCAAAATACACTCTAAAACAAATAGATCTAAACAGACATTTACAAACTTATCTATTCAACAGTTACAAGACACGTTCTTATTAAATGCTCAGGAAACATTCTCCAGGATACATCATATGTTAGGCCACAAAACAAGTTGTGACTAATTGAAAAAGATTGACATAACCTCAAGTATCTTTTCTGAAATCAGTAACAGGAGGAACTCTTGGTAATTCTCAGATACATGGAAATTAAATAACATGTCATTGAAAAACCAATGAGTCAATGAAGCCATTAAAGAGAAAATGCAAAATTTCTTAAGTCAATTTAAAACGGAAATGTGACATACCAAAACCTATGGGATACAGACAAAACAGTCTTATGAGGGAAGTTTATAACAATAAGTGCCTACATAAAAACAAAGATATCAAATAAATATTGTATTATTGCAGCTCAAGAAACTAGCAAACAAGAAACCAAACCCTACTAGTAAAATCAGTAAATCAGTGAAATCAGTAGGAGAGAAATAAGAAAGGTCAGAGCAGAAATAAACAAAAATAAAGGCTAAAAAAATACACGATCAATGAAATAAAGAGTTTGTATTTTAAAGGGTAAACAAAATCAACAAACGTTTAACTAAACTAATGAAAAGAGTTAAGACACAGTAAATAAAATCAGAGGTAAGAAAGGAAACATTTTAAGTGACACCACAAAAAATACAAAGGTTTATAAGAAACTATGATGAACAATTATATACTAACAATTTGGAAAACATACAGAAAACAAATAAATTCCTGGACACATACAACCTGTCAAAATTTAACTGTGAAGAAAGAGAAAATCTGAACAAATCAATTATGACTGAAGAGATTGTATCTGTAATAAAAGTCACCCATCAAAGAAAAGCCCAGGATTTGATGGATTAACTGCTGAATTGTACTTAACACTAAAGAAAAGCTAATATCAATTCTTTTTAAGACAATGCCTGAAACTAAAGACATGGGAAATCTTCCAGACTCACTCTCCAAGGCCGGCATTATGCTGATAATAAAAGAAAGTAAGGACCCAATAAAAAATAAAACTATAGGCCCATATCCATGATGACAGATGAAAAAATCCTCAACAAAATAATAGCAAACTGAATTCAGAAGCATATTAGAAAGATCCTTCACAATAATAAAGTGGATACAAGGGTTCAAGGATGGTTTAATATACATACATCATTAAACATGATACATCACATCGACAACATGTAGGACAAAGGCAAATAATCATTTCGATAGATGCAGAAAAATCTTCTGACAAAACTGAACATGCCTTTATGACACAATCTCTTAACAAATTATGTAGAAAAGGATTGTACCTCAGCATCACAGATCACATAGACGGCAATAGCAAAATAAGACATATAACACAGACCCACAACTAACATCATGCTGAATGGAGAAAATTTGAAAACTTTTCCTCTAAGACCAGGAACTAGACAAGGATGCCCATTTTCACCGTTCTTACTAAACACAGTACTGAAATGCCTAGCTAGAAGCAGTTAAGCAAGAGAACAAAATAAAAGGCACCCAAATTGGAAAGAAAAAAAGTAAAACTGTCCCTATTTCTTGGTAACATAGTATTAATATAGACAACTCTAAACACTCCACTAAACAGCCGTTAGAACTAATCAATTCAATAAAGTTGCAGTTTACAGAATCAGCATCCAAAACTCAGAAAATAATATACTTAGGAGTAAATTTAACCAAGGAAGTGCAAGATCTGCATCCTAAACACTAAACAACATTAACCGGACGGGAAAGTGGTGGCCCCAGGGAGCTGGGACAGGTGGGGAGAACCCGAACAGTGAGTACAGGGCGTACAGTGAGTACGCAGTGAGTACAGTACAAATTTAAGACCCTCCTCCACATCTGTGCAGTGGCTGCCAAGCACTGGCCATGTGGCTAGTTACTGAGGAACGGAACTTTTAATTGCATTTCATTTTAATTCATTTAAGTTTAAAAACCAATCCACTTAGTAGAAAACTTCTTAATGTGTTTCCAACAACATGAGTACTGTTTTGCTGTAAATTTATGAAATCTAAACGTTATGATCAAGTATTTCTGACGAAAATTAAGCATCCAAATTGAGATATGCCTTCAGTGTAAAAATACAAGTGAGATTTTGAAGATTATTTGAAGATTATAAAAAGAATGTAATAACTATGAATAACTTTCATATTGATTGCACATTGAAATATTAATATTTGGAGCATCTTGAGTTAAATAAAATACATCAAAATTAATCTCACCTTAAAAAAAAATTAAAGAAATTGGAGATTAGGTGGTATCTCACTGTGGTTTTGATTTGCATTTCGCTAATGATTAGAGATGTTGAACATTTTGTTGTATGTTTGCTGGCCATTATTCTGTCTTCTTTGGAAAAGTTTCTGTTCATCTCCTTTTCCCATTTATAGATGGGGTTGTTTGATTTTTTTCTTGTTAATTCTTTTGAGTTCTAGGTAGATTCTTGTTAACAGACCTTTGTCGGAGGTGTAGAGAGCAAATATTTTCTCCGGTTCTGTAGGTTGTCTGTTTGCTCTAGTGATAGTTTCTTTGGCTGTGCAGAAGCTTTTTAATTTGATCAGATCCCATTTGTTTATTTTTGTAGCTGCCTTAATTGCTTTGGGGGTCTTCTTCAAGAATTCTTGCCTAGACCGATGTCTGAGAGGGTCTTCCCAACATCCTCTTCTAGGATTCTTAAGGTAATGCAAATCAAAACCACCATGAGATACCACCTAACCCCGGCAAGAGGGTTTTATTGGCCTCCTATGTTGCTAGTCTCTGGGTGCTTCACCCTCTTCTGTTGTTTCCCTTGAATGTGCCCATGACTCTGCATGTTAACATAATTGCAATCTGAGTGAGAGTCTGTTTCCTTCTGTGATAATAACTAACACACAGCCCGCACATAACAGGCCAAAGGTGACACTGGGGAAAGGGTTCCCTTTGGAGCTATGGTTCCCCACACAGACAGAAACTCCCAGACGTCCTCTGCATGAGGCCATAAACCTTCTGGAATCACGGCGAGGTTGCAGGAGATGTGCACTGGGCAGAGAGGAAACACAGTGGCTGTCACACTCAGCTAAGTGTGGACATCAAATGGCTTCACATTGTCCTTTGAGCCACAGTCCCAGCCTCAGAGCCTTGCTCTATTATACAGCAGCCATAGACTAAAGTTTGCTATTTTCTTCATTCGTTTGACAAATATGTATAGAACCTTGCTGCGAGCCCCATTCTGGCCAGGATGCTCTTCTTTTCGGCCTTCTAATCTTTTCCTACTTTTATATTTGTAATTTTTGATAGATTTTCACAGACATTCCCAGATGACTGCATGTTGAGACCTTTCTCCTGGCTGGGCCTGGGGAATTACGCCGACTTTCTCAGCACTGTGTCTCTTCTTGCACCCAGTTGGTGGTTTCAAAGCTACCAGGTTTGGACAGCTTGTGACGAGCCCTGTTAATTGCTCCAAAATCTAGAGAAAATCCCACTCTGCCAACCACTCCCTTGCGGTTTTGCTTAGTCAGAATATGGTAATGATTCCCATTTAAAATGACGCTGGAAAAAAAGGGCTTTATTCTAAATGCAGGAAATCGTGTAGGTCGACAAAACCGGAGAGAAGAGGTGAAGAACAAGCAGGGCCTTCGTCAAGAGTTCTCGCTGGTCCCTAATTCCTCCAGCATCATATTCTAGTGTGTGTTGAGTTTTTAGGGAATGTGTCCTTTAGCCACCGAATTCATCAAACTATAGGCTTTTCCAAGGCAGAGGCTGAATTTCCAATTTTTTTTTTATCATCTGGACTCAACACAGACATGTGCAATACATGCATCTTGAATTAATGTAAGCAGCCTGTGTCACCAGGGAACTAGGCCACTGCACCTGCCAGCTAGCTGACTCTTGCCTTGTAAGGGCCAAATTTTAACTGGAACTTTATTTTTACTTTTTTTATAATTATTATTTCAAAATATTAGGGGGTACAAGTGTTCTTGTTACATGGGTGAATTCTGTAATGTTGAAGTTGTCACCAGAGTGACACCTTTAGTGCGCCTGTCACCAGAATAGTTAACATTGTACCTGATAGGTAAGTTTTTATCCCTCACCCCTCTCCCAACCTCTCCCCTTCTTAGTTTCCAGTGTCCTTTACACCACTTTATGACCACATATGCCCATCATTTAGCTGCCACTTATTAGCGAGAACATGTGATGTTCGGTTTTCCATTCCTGAGATACTTCACTTAGTATAATGTTCTCCAGTTCCATCCAAGTTGCTGCAAATGACATTATTTAATTCTTTCTTTATGGCTGAGTAGTACTTCATGGTGTATATATATATATATATTACATTTTCTTTACCCATTCATGAATTGATGGGCATTTAGGTTGATTCCGCATCTTTGCAGTTGTGAATTGTCCCATGATAAATGTTCAGGTACAGGTGTCTTTTTGATATAATAACTTCTTTTCCTTTGGGTAGATAGCCAGGAGAGGGATTGCTGAATCGAATGATAGGTTTACTTTTAGTGTTTTGAAGACTCTCCATATGTTTTCCATAGAGGCTGCACTAGTTTGCAGTCCCACCAACAGTGCGTATAAGTGTTCCTTTCTCTCTGCATCCACGCCAGCATCTATTGTTTTTTGATTTTTTAATAATAGCCATCAAAGAATTTATGATTAAGACACCAAAACAAATACAGCAACAGCAAACATAATTAAATGGGAGTTAATTAAATTAAAAAGCTTCTGCACAGCAAAAGAAATGACAGAATAAACAGACAACCTACAGAATGGGAGAAAATATTCACAAACTATATATCTGACAAAATGCTACTATCCAGAATCTACAAAGAACTCAAACAAATCAGCAAGAAAAAAAATAAGCCCATTAAAAAATGGGCAAAAGACATGAACAGAGGTTTTTCAAAAGAAGACATGCAAATGGCTAACAGCCATATGAAAACATGCTCAACATTAATAATCATCAGGGAAATGCAAATTAAAACCACAGTGAGATATTTTTACTTATCCCCCAAGTACCTGTGTGCTTCTTTGCAGTCAACCCTCCTCACCTGACTGCCTGGCTGGGGAGCTGTCTGAAGAATGCTCCCTGCACGTTGTTTGACGGGAATCCTGAGCTCGAGTGCAACTGACTGAAGCCGTCGCTGTGAATGCCACTACTGCGGTGTCTTTAGAAGTGGGTGAAGGGATCAGACTATTTTGCCTCTTCACTGAATAAACCTGCACTGTTTTGCTTGGGAGATTCTTGTTCGCTTTCAGAAAATTTTTAATCTTTTCTCTAACACATTCCTGTCACTTTTATTGTATGTGCCATTTTTTTCCCTTAAGTCAGTGCTCCTACTTCTAACAGCATCCCTGACCCATTTTCTTATTTGCCTCTTGTAATCTGCTATGGAGTGAACAACCGGAGAATCAATATTATTCAAAATTTTTTAAAATAGCAGTAACTAGGGCACTCCTGTGAAGAAATGGGTCCAGAGGTAGCACATGGACTTGGTGGCATGTCTTGGCTCAAAGGTCTTTTTGCCTTCCTATGTCTGGGCTTTGGATAACTGAAGTCTGAACGAGCATCCTCAGGGCTCAGCTCCCCTTGGCTCACTGAGGAAACTCAAGGCTGCCTCTGGCTGCCTGGGGGAATGAGAGGGCTGGGGTGGGCGGGCGATTTCCACTCCCCCTTCTCGAGGCTGAAGGATAGAGATTTCGCCCATGCTACATTCAGGGTTTTCAACTGCAGGATGTGGAAGCTTTCTGTGACATTTTAGCAATGTTTTCTTTAAGAATTTTCAAGCAATTGTTTTATAGCAACGGTTCTGGTTCAGCCACCTGAGCTCTTTTCAACACAGTACTTTTTAGGGTCTCCTAGGGTGTCCCGTTAAGAGACTTTCCGTAGGCAGATTTTCCTCCTTGGCTTTGTACTTGACTCAGACTGTTCTTTGTCCTTCTTTGTAGAACCCCGATGCCGGCTGCTGTGTACGTGTGTGCTGGGTGGCTGTGGCCACACCGATGGGCGGGCTGCAGAAACAGCTGAGGTCCCGCCACTCTCCCTGACCATGGGCAGAAGGGACCGCTCTGGGTCCCACCTCTGCAGCAGGGCGCCTGCCTGGCCTGAGCGCTCGATGGTGAAGGGTCACTTACTTGGCAAGGGGCTCCGAAGAATGCAGGTGGAGGGCCCACGGTCACTGTGGCCCCTGCAACTTGCATGTTTGTGGAGCCTGTTGCTGTGGCTAGAGGGGCGTTTGTAGGCGGGCTTGGGAAGTGGAAGTCCAGAGAGTGAGAGGGAGGGGAAATCAGAATAATTAGGAAAGAGGACACATAACAAACCTGAATGTAGTTGGAAAAACCACATTTTAAAAGTTATTTTTAACAGATAAATCGATCTAGTTTTAGATTATTTTATCTAGAAGGTAAATAATACAATTTTAGTCTGAAATGCAAGATAAAGATTAATTTTTTCCTACAATTTGTATAATTTTCATGCAAAAAACAAAAGATAGAGTAACTCCTTTGTAACAGATAGTTTCTGGAAGGTTTCTCATTTAGTGGTCAGTAGCCACCTGTTATGGACTGAATGTTTGCTACCCCCACAAAAAAATTTCATATGTTGAAACCCTAAGCCCCAATGTGATGGTATTAGGAGGTGGGGCCTTCGGCAGTGATTAAATCATGAGCTGGAGTCCTCACGGATGGGATTGGTGCCTGTGTACACGGAATCCCAGAGAGCTCCCTCTGTCACAGTCCTTCTGCCATGTGAGGCTGTATGGAGAGATCAGCCATCTGGAAGCCAGGAAGGCAGCCCTCCCTGGAACCCGACCATGCTGGCAGTCTCATCTCCAGGACTGTGAGAACTAGATTTCTGTTGTTCATAAGCCACCCAGTCGATCGCACTTTGCTATGGCAGCTTGAACTGTGACACCACCCACCTGCCATGCTCTCCCTGGGTCACTCTGTGAGCCTCGCCCTGCTTGGGTGCTCGCCGAGACCTGGCTTTATAGTCTATGGGTACCGCTGACTTGTGCAGCGCCTGTCTCTCTCGGTAGAGTGTGACGTCAATGAGAGGAAGCATTTTGTCTGTCCTGTTCACTGATGCCTAGGAAGCACCTGACATAAAAAACACTCTTCGATAGATACTTGTTAAATGATCTAGTGAACATCAGTGGAAATCTCTATTCTCTTGAAAAAATTCATAGCATTAAAAAATCCTAGTGACAAAAGAATGCATATTCATGGAGGATATTTAGGAAATATAGGAACAAAAAGAAAAATAAAAATTAACCCCAATTTCACCGTGTGGACACAACAACATAGATATTTTGATGTCTATCCTTCCAGGAGTTTTTCAAGGCATTCATTCATGTGTGCAGCAAGGACAGAGGGAGATATACATTGCATATTTATCAAGAGAGGCTTCCAGTTTCTTCTTGGCCTGGGCAACTGCAGACACTCTCCCTGGGCAGATGTTTATGACTCTTCCCCAACACTGGCGTGAGCCCTCATGGGTGTGCACAGGGGTCCCAAAGCAGGGTCTGGGCGTGGCGTCCTCCTGATGTCGGTGTTGGGACCTGAGTCCTTGAGGGGACCTCCAAGGGTGGGGATGCTTCTGTAGAGACAGAGCAAGGTTTAAAGAACTAGTTTGGGTGGCAGCAGTGGGACCAACAACAAACTCAGCCTAGGTCCTCGTAGGGGACCGGCTACACTTTCAGTGTCTCTCTCTCTGCCTGGGGTTATTAGACAACCCATGAGTGTGTTCAAGAGGCGGAGGAGGTCTAGAGGAGACTCTGGGCTTCCTGACAGTGTGGGCGTTGGGGTCTCCATCACTTAATAAAAAAAAAACTTTATTAGCTTGTCTCCTAAGAAGATTGAATGGGTCATGTTTATAGTCAGATGCTTTTTCAAAACTAAAGTTTACTTCTGTTTATTTTCGTATGTTTTTTAACATTTCTAAATACTTCTGAAGATGCAAATCTTCTCTGGATTAATACATGCTTCTCTGCCTTTTATAAAATTTGCAAAAGGATAAAAGTTGCAAATAGGAGGAAAGACCTTGAGGCCCAGAGTCTGGGGCTTGTTTTCCCCAGAAGGAGACCCTGAGGTGAGGCTTCAAGTGCAAGGGGTTTATTTTGCAGGTGATCCCGGGAAGCACCAGGAAGGGCCGGGGGAGTAATAAGGGACAAGAAAGGGAGGGACCCAACACAGGTCTGCTCAGGAGCAGAGACCTCAGTGGCACTGGCCCTGAAGCCCACCAGGCCTCTGGAGGGTGTGTGGGTGCACCTCATACTGATGGACGTGAAGCCATGGTTTCTTGCACTAACACCCACTCATGATTGGTTGGGGTCTGTTCTTGTAGGGGTGTCACTCCGTAGACTGCCTTATGCACAGGCTGAGGACTCTCTTGCAACCAGAGGAAGCTGGATTTGGCTGCTGTGGGAACTTGCAGTAAGCAGCCATCAAGGTGACTCAGAAAGGCCCGTGCCTGCAGAGGGCGGTGTGTGGGCTACCAAGTGCATCTGCTCTACCTGGGACACAGCTCCCCAGCCCCAGCTCCACCAGGCCACTCTGGATGGGAGGGTATGGAGCCTGGCTTATCACTAATCAAGGGCTGTTTTAATTTCCAGTTGGCCATATTTCCTTGCTTATAAGATTCTTGAATGGAAGGGCTAATTGCTGGCTTTATATCTGGGTCAGGCTTGGGTAAAGAAGGATTCACCTGAGGGGTGTGGTGGAGAACAAGGTATCTACAGATAACTGCCATAACAGGAGACTTCCCTTCTGTGTTGGGAGTTCATAGTTTAATTCATTCCTGGACAACGTGGTGTGTCTTCTCCCATCAGCCCTAAACATCTCCCTAAACATCTCCATGCCCGTTGCAGAATTCTGGAATGACCTCAGGCTGCTGTAAGCCTCTCTCTGGGTACTCCTTCCCTCACCCCTGCAAACCTCCCCTGCAGAGGGTCCCTTCTCTCAATTACCTGGGAGGCAACAGTCCAGCTGCTAACGCAGAGCTCCTCACTTAGGGTGAGAAGAGCAGAGGAAGAGAAGCGTCTGACAACTGCAGCTTTTAAAAATGTACTTTGTGAGTGAAATACTGCATGACTTCCTGGGGGGCGTGCCGGTGCTTGTACGTGCTGTGTTGAGGTAACTGGGTTCTTGGATTATTCCACCGATTCTCATGCCTTCTCTTTGCTTTATACTGATGAGGAATTATTCAAAACATCTGCTATTCTGACACGGGGAAACTTTCTTGTTTTTCAAGGCTTTAAGGGCTATGATTTAAAATACATCTATCTATTTAGATATAGATATACACACATATAATTCGAGCACATTATAATTCAAAAATATATATATAATTCAAACATATATCTATATATAATTTCAACGGGGCATTTGAAAGGGAGTACATATACATATATTTGTTCAATCTATCTCTGGAACCAAAATCTTATTTTACTCTTTAATGCTACATTCCCTACTGTTTATTATGAAGTTATTAAAAAGAGTACATATACTTCCTGGCGCTGTTGATGGATTTCCTCTCCATGCCCGTGGCTGGGCCCGTGGCTGTGCGGGTGGGCGGACTCAGGGGGCGAGCGGACTTCCACCCCACGCTCCTGCAGCAAACGGTGGGAGGCGTTGTGGCCCCTCTTTCCTCCACTTCTTCCCCTAGGCAGAGGCTGGAGTCAGCAGGAGAGGCTGGAAACCCCACTTAGGTCCTGAGGTTTCCAGAGCATATGACCAACCCGGCTTCTACCAGCTGGCCTTAAATAAGGCTTTACTGGACTAGATGAATAATTAATATTATTACTGATAATATTTCCATTTAGTTACTCTTTCTTATGAATGGCTTCCCTGAGAACTGCATGGTGAGGGGGGTAAGCAGAGTTTGGGCATTCTTGGTCCCTTGCCTGCTGTAATGCTGTCTAATATTAAAATGCCGCCAACCTTTTAAAAAAGATTGGGAAACTGGTAGCTTGTGGGAAGGAATGACTTTTGCTTAAATGTCTTAAAGTTTAAATGCATTAATAGAACTCTGACAATAATCCTGTTCTATGTTTTAGAGATCCCCAAGAGTGCTAGAAAAAATAATACCGTAATTTACATTCTATGTACTAATTACTTTGGAGGTTGATATAAGATTGGGTGGATGTGGGTGTTACATTGTTTTAGTGTGAATATTTTCAAAACCAGATTGTTCTCTTCTATGTGCCCCATGAAGAAATTGGAACTGAAACAAAAGGAGTCCAGGATTTTTGTCCACTGATTGGCGTGTGCTGCACCTGCCTATAAACCGGCAAAGGCGCTCCCCGCTGCTTTCATCTCAGGTGATTCTGATTCTTCTTGGCAGAATATCAAAATGTGTTCTTGGAACAAATGCTCAAATATGTTCTAAGTTTACTATAGTCGAATATAACTCTTCGATTCAGGTCCTAAATTTGCAGTTTGGTTCTCAGTGGCAAACTGTTCACACTTCCATTTCCATTTGAATCATCAAAGCAAGAGCGTTGCCGCAGCGTCAAAATGCTGACAGCAAAACTCTTACGGTTTCTTTTTCTACTTTGTTTATCTACATTTCAGTGGAAATACTTAGACTCTCAAAAATAATTACTACGATTCTAGTCATCTAATGTGGAAAGTCTGTCAGATGCTATTTTCTTCTTTGGATGTGGTAATTTTTGAAGCACTGGAAGGAATTCCCATTGACTGTGTTCTCAGCATCTCTGCTTTCGCTTGGTTTAGAAAACATCCTTCTTTCCTCCCGCAAAATCTGGCTGAAATCTTGCCTCTTACAGGCAGTTTGCTCTGAGTGACTTTGCCCCATCTTGATCTCTCTTCTACCTTGAACAATCTTCCCTCAATGTTTACATTGTATGTTTGCATTATATCGATGAGAAGCCATTAAAGGTATTCGAGGAGAGAAGGGATATGGTCGAAAATATACTCGAGAAAGATCGCTGTTGCTATGGGCTGTGTTAAAGGGTGAAGAGAGTGTCATCAGTGACCTGGGACACCGGCAGTGTGTGTAACAAGGGGGAGATGGAAGAGAGACGGTTTGGAAACAGTAGTGTAGAGGCAGAATTTGACAATGGGCGATGATTAAGTGTGCGATGAGGGCAAGGTTTTGAGCCTGTGCAGGTGGGAAGACGGACTGCCGTCAACCCAGACAGCCACGGAGGGAGACGAGCAGGCAGGCAGGGAACCTCTGTGCAGAGGGAACAGGCACCTCTTGAGTTTTATTTTGCGATGTTTGCAGGGAGATGATGTCTACATAGGAATATGCTGTAGGTACTTAGGAAATTTCAGTGTCAGATTTGAGGGAGGAGTTGGAACTGGAGACATGGGTGTGGCAAATGTCTGTGTGTGGGGCGCGCACATTTGTGTGTGCTGAGGGGTGGAGGCAGACAAACCATGGGAGTCCTTGAAGAGGACTTGAGTGAAAAGAGGAAAGGACCCCGGGATTCTCATGTTGACAGGTTGTGCACAGGCAAGGGAGCTGAGAAGGAAGTCCCAAAAATTAGGGAGAGAACGTGGAGAGAGGCTTTTCCGAGAAGCAGAATGTTATGTTGAATTTATCTGTTCACTTCAACTTGACAAGCAGATGTTGAACCGCTGGGAAGACACACCACTGAGCTCCAGCAACACAAAAATGTTCCTTATTTTTAAGGCACTTAAAAGATAAATGGAGAATGGACATTTATCAGGTTGAGCCATGTGAAATACCAATGTTCCCACAAAAACTGCAATTTCATATGGAGCAACCTAATGTAACGCCAGACACATGCGATTAGTGTCTTCACAGAGTTTTTAATGATGCTATTTGTGTACACAGAGGAAGGACTCAGGATTGAAAGGCATCCCAGATGCCCTGATATGTTCATTTGTTTTCCTGAATGACTTTTATTTTAATTGCTCAGAACTTTAGGATCTTCTGAAATGTGAACTCTAACCAAAGGTCGACTTGTCTTATTGTTCTAAGATGGATACTAACACTTACTTTTCCTTTATGTCCAGAGATAAGATAAGGTTTGAGTTTTTCTCCTAAATGTCCAACATGCATACTGGCATTATTGTCATCCTGGTTAGATCAACTGGGCTCCATGCTAACCCTAAATTGTAGACAGGGAATTCCATGGGCTGGTAGGCTCAGGTCTGGAATACTGTGCCCGTTGGGAATGAGGGGAGGAGTCAAACCCACACAGACCCAGAGCTGCCATCCAGTGTGGGTGAGGTGGAGATTGGGAAAGAAACCAGCCGTGTCACTTCAGAGTTTGAGCAGCAGGGTGACAACCCAGGTTTGGAAAGACTGCTGTGCCGCACTGTGGGTGGAGCCGTCAGAAGCACGCACGACTGGAGACACAGAGACCAGTCCGGAGGCAAATTACGGAATCCTGGCGAGGAAAGATCAGAGTGTGTAGGAATGTGGGGGCAATATGAATAAGTCGGGATGATTCAACTCATGGTGAGATGGGGCTCAGGGGACCGGGGACCCCCTGATGAGGAGAGTAAGGGGGTGGGGTGACAATGACTGTCCCCTACAGCTCTATGGTGAAAATGGTGGTGCCGTTCACTGGGAGAAGTAGAACAGGGAGACATTTAAGTTTTGGAGGAAATACGACTACATCTGGGTCTTATGTTTTTCCTTTGGTGGAGATGACCTTGGAATCCAAAAATGAAGACTCACTTTGGTAGAAAAATGACTCCGGAGAGCCTAGAAGAGGCTGAGCTGCAGGCCTGGGGGCGCCAGCGTGGGGCTGAAGCCACGTGCACGGCTGAGGTCTTCCCAGCCAGAGCGCTCAGGGCGAGGGGAGGAGGGCGCGGCTGGGTGGAGAGGGCCGGGGGCTGGAGTCAGCCCGGTGATTTGGGGCGACCTCTTTCAGCTGTCGTTTCCTTAATTGTAAAACCGGGTTAATAACAGTAACTGTCTCACAGGCGTGTTTGGCTGATTGCCTGAGGAAAAGTGTATGAAAAGCTTACCTGGTCCTTGACACAAAAGAAGCATTTGCAGGCACTATATGTCCTGTTTAAAATGCTTGAATGAAAACTTTTCATTTAAAATGGAAAAATTCATACTAAAGAAAATGATCAGCAATAAAGTAAGTCAGGCCTTGTCCTTTTTTTTTTTTTTAAACAGGGCCTCACTCTGTCACCCTGGGTAGAGTGCTGTGACATCATCATAGCTCACAACAACCTCAAATTCCTGGGCTCAAGGGATCCTCCTGCCTCAGCCTCCCTAGTAGCTGAAACCACAGGCTCGTACCACAATGCCTAATTTTTCTATTTTTAGTAGAGACGGGGTCTTGTTTTTACTCATGCTGGTCTCGAACTCCTGAGCTCAAGTGATACCCCTGCGGCCTCCCAAAGTGCTAGGATTACAGGTGTTAGCCCCTGCCCCTGCAGGCCTGGTCTTTCTTATCCTCATGATTGTCGTGGCTAAGAGTGTCTTCTTGGGAACCAGCATGGCCACGTTCCAGCTCCGTGGCCTTGGGCAAGGTTCTCCAAGGTGGTTTTCTCTGCTGTACAAGGGCAATGATACCATGTCCTTCATAAGGATGCTGTGATATTTAAATAAGGACTTAAGCAAAATCTTTGCTGAGTTCTTAGTCAGATAATGTTTTTAAGGGTGTAAAACCTGGAGGGATTAGTGTCCCAGAAGCCCAGGGAAGAGAAAACAGTGTTGAAACAGGGAACTTACTCCTAAAGCATGAGGACAAAGAGCCTCCACTGGATTTGGCAATGAAGATAGGATCACTGACCCAGGAAGACAGTTCTGGAAGGGTGCTTGAGGTGTCATCAGACTGCATGTGGGCTGGGGTACAAAACAGAGGTGAGAAAAAGGAAGACAGCATGATTCTTAGTACAAAGGGAAGGAAAGAAGGTAATAGCTGGACGGGATTGTAGGGTCATGAGTGTTTTATTTCTCAGTTAGTTGGTTTTGATTTTGTTTTAATACAGAAAAAAGGCCCATTTCTAGATCTCTTTGTGTGTTTCTAAGACATCCTTTTAACTCAGATTTTATAAAGGATTATTAAAAATACTGATCATCTATTACTTAGAATGAAGACATTTTTCTTCATTCAGGGTTAAATAAGACAAGCTTGTTTGGGTATAAAGACTGTCTTTTAATCAAGATAAATGATTTGAAACTGCTAGAAATACTTGGTTTTCTTTTCTTCCTGTAAATTACAGTCTGTTTAAAATCAACTTAATCAGACAAGACAGGGAAATTGCACTGTATTTGAAAACATGGACAAAAAGATAAAGAGAGCCCGTGTCTGTTTCCTTCTCTCGGCAGTCTTTCAATACTGTCCTGGGTGCAAATATTTTCTGCTTAGCAGATGCGCTGCTAGTTAAAATTAACACACAGAAACACACACACGCACACACATGCAAATATGAAAGCCATAGAACTCTCAAGCCACACCTCAATTCTCCAGTGAGGAAACCAAGGCCAGTTTCTGCAACATCATGCAATTAGCCAGTAACAGATGGGACCTAGTGTTAGAGTCTCTGGGGTCCCAGACAGGCTCTTGCTCCATCACACTAAGTTCTGATAACTGGCCGTTATCCCTGTTTCTCACTAGCTCTATGAACCCAGATGTTTGGTTTTTCCTTCTCTTCACCATACTTCCACAGCATGTTGCACGCACCTCTGTTAACAGGATATATTTACTCAATACCATCCTGACATTATCTCTCTCATTAGAACCTGAAAGGCAGAGACTGCCTTTACATCGATATCTATCTATCTATCTATCTATCTATCCATATATTTGGTGGTGTCGTTACTGTTAAATAGGTATATCTCCAGTGCTCTGCGTAGTACCTGGGAGGATCTATTGAGTACTTGAATGAATGGATACGCAAATGATCAATCTGAAATGCATTGATCTTTCCTTACATAGTTTCACAGAATGACATACAAGCTTTGATACTTCTGATACTTTCAGTACACTCATTGTGCAAACAGTTGGACCCATTCCAGAGCAAAGCCCAAAGGAGGATTTCTATCAGCCTTCCCCACGCCCCTCCTTGCAGATGTCATGGAAGCACACACAATTCTGGCACAGATGGGCAATTTCTCTTGGAAGTGAGATTATTTTCATGTATCTCAAAGGATCTGAGATATCTTCATAGTGTATTTTTCCTAGGGTATAATTTGTGGTTTTACTTTTTTTTTGCCAGGAGTTCTGATTTCAAAAGACTACCCCAAATTAACAGAAGAGTATCCTAATTTTGCCAATATTTCAGATGAATTTTAGGGGAATTCTCTATAGCTAACTGACTCTACCACCTACCTCAATAGATTTCTAGATGCCTTTGGACCTACTGAGAATATCATCTCAGACTGTCTACCCCAGAGTGGAGGGGAGTGATGACTCACAGTCCAGGGATTTTGTCCCTCAGTGCCCTTCGTTGTTTAAAGTTGGGCCTCTTTCCAAATGTGTAGGATGAAATTTCAAAGTATTTATCACCCTTCTGTCTACTGATCTCTTTTCTTCCCTTTATACCCAAACACCACTGATATCCCCATTGCTCTCAACTCTTCGGCACTCCCCAGAGCTCCTGCAACGGGGTTCCAACACCCTGTTCCTTAACTCCACCAATGTTCACCAAACCCCTTTACTACAATCTAAGCTCTTCTCCAGGTGGAATAACTAAATATGAGTTGACCACAAAAAGATTAAAAATTGATGATGAAAAAAATAAACAATTCTTAAGCCAAGAAACCATTGGTAAGCAGCTCAGGTACATACCTGCACGGCGAGTTTCCTCACCCTGGAGAAGGCAACCACAGTCATGGCTGTGAAGAGGGAAAAGAAAGATCATGGGGCAGGAAAAGGGGAGGTTAACAATCTTAAGCCTACAAGAGAAGTCAGGTTGCCCCTGTTGCTTGGTAACCCATTGAGGGTTACAAAGAAAAGGGTAGAAAGAGAATAAAAGACTGGCTTGTGCAGATTTCAGCTACGAGCCCTGCATTTGGATAATCTTACTCTCTCCCCTGTTTCTCTTCATCCTTGGATGAATGTTTTCTCTACTGCTGTTCTCTCTCTCTCTCTCTCTCTCCCTCTCCCCCCCCCACACCCACATAAACAGATTTCAGACACCTCTGCAGTGTTCTTGCAAGCCAAAGAGAAGGCCTGCACAAGAACCAGAGCTGCTTCATTGATCCTCTAGAGGCTCCTTGCTCCTGCAGATCCCCGTGGTCTCCTAGATTTTGTTCACACCTGCCATCAGGTCTCCTACCTGGAAGCTCACCATGCTAGAATGCTGTTTCCTAAGTTATCCCTGCCATTGCTGTGTTAGTGAGCCTCTACCACTGTGCCTGATAGAAACTCAATTCAAGTTAGTTTAAGCCAGAAGGAATTGACTCATGTAACTGAAAACTGTATGAGTTAGTTCTGTTTTAGGCATAGGTAGATTTGAGGTTTAAATAAACAATATCGTCATGTTCCCTCTCTGCCTTGCTCCTTCTTTCCTGGATCTGCTTTCATCTACATTGGCTTCGTTTTCTTACAAACTGTCTCCATGTGACAGGGTGTCGCCAGGCTTACAAGGTTCTTATATCCCATGCTTTCAGAAGGATGGAAAACCTTTCCGACCTACAGAATCCACATAACTCTCTGCAAAGGGATTCTGATGGGCCACAGTTGGGCCATGTGCCCATCCTGGAACGGTCTCTGTATCCTGGGGAGTAGGGTGTGTGTAGCATCTAGCACACCCTCAGCTATGTGTCTTCAACTGGGGCAGGGGAAACTGGCACCGTCACAGTTCTGCTAGAATCCTATGGTGTGGGCAGAGTGGTTCCCAAGAGGAAGTGTTCTGGACCACACAAAACAGTCACAGATAGACACTACCTCTACTATACTTGAAATAATCACACAAATTTATTCATTGACTCTGAGGAAACCAAGGTAAACAAATGTGACAAATAAGGGATATTATATAAAAAGCAATCTTACATCAGTGGCAGGTGCCCTTGATCTTCCAGACCTCTAAAATGAACTTCTGATGGAGCAGGGAGAATTTCCATTTTATTCATCGTTGTAATGCTTAGTACCTGGCTCATAATAGGCATCTAATATTGTTGCTTTATAATAGAGTATCCAGTGAGGTGAAGTTTAAAACAGTACACTAGTGACTGCTAAGTCATGGGGGCAAATAATTTCCTTCACCACAGGAAGAACCATTTTGGTGAGCCCTCTCGGTTATGAAACTGGAAGGCAGTGGCACCTCTGGAAGAGGAGAAGAGGAGGGTGGATGTAATTAGCAGTGTGATGGTAAATGTTTAACAACTGACTCTCCAAGGAAAACGCCAACTCTAATTGCAGTAGTTGCCAGTTCCTGTTGTGTAAATACTCCCACCGCTGTCAAAACCAATCTAACACGAGCCACTGAGGGCAGAGTGGGGAAGAGACACACAGTTTTCAGGAGCCTGTATGAGCGGGCTCTAGCCCAGCATAGGAGGTGACCACACCTTCTATGGATTGGAGAGGGCTGCTCCTCCCGAGATGCTTTAGGTTGAACACCTTGGAAAAGATTCACTGATTGCGTGTGGAACTTTGAGTTTTCTGGGGGCAAAAGATCAAAATCTAAAATCCTTATCCAAATATTTGAAATTAGTTAAACATAATGAAGTGGCCCAAAGTGGCACTGGCCAAGATTCTTGGTCAGATAAGGACTTCAGGGATCCCAAAGAGAAACTTGCCATGAGGGATGTTGTTGGTCTGGTGACCTGGGTACAACATCCGTATTGGGGCTACTGAGAATTCCCATGTAGCGATGGCTAGAAGTTACTCTGTACTCAGACACCCAGGCAAGGATGTCGTGCCTCAGAGAATAATGGTTAAGAATTTGAGTGTAGCTAAAAATATTACGCTAGTGAAGCCCACTTATGTGCACCACTTGGGTTCCACTAGGTTTCCAGAGAGCAAAGACATCACTACAGCAGGAGGCAAACATTCTCTCAAGTGCAAGGCACCTGTCTTAACAGTCAAGTACACTGGGAGTTTGTAACTAAGACCTAAGTACTCACGGAGGGTATCAGTCAGGACAGGATAGGTTATGCTGTAGTGACAAGCAATACTCACGTTTTAGTGGCTTAATACAAGACAAGGTTATTCTGAGGTTATTCTGTATGCTCGTAAATATTGAGAAATTAGGCTTATAGGCATTGTGTCTTAGCACCTGCTTCTATCAGTGCTGAGGCAGAAAAGGATGTGCAAATGTATGCATTGGATCTTCAGTGACACCTCGATTCTGCTCTCATTTCATTGGACAAAGCGAGTCCCACAGGTGCGTCTAGCAGGAGAGGGCAGGCGGTGCAATCCCCGCGTGTGCCCAGAAGATGGAGCTGGCGAACAGTACTGGCAACCACCCGAGAGGAGGACTGAAAATTTTGGTTATTTTTTTCTCTTAACCTCTGGAAGAAGGACCCAGACTTATTTAATGTTTGAACTGAGTAAGCTCCCCAGGAAAATGTCGAACAGCTCAGTTGGAGGAAGGCCTAAAGGGGATATTAAACCTTCTGGTTTATAAGGGAAACCTCTAGAAATTACTTGCAAAATGTAACGGGAAGCGGCAGTTTGGGTATGCCAAACAGGTAAATCACGTAGTCGAATGAATGAGTGAATGAACGAAGGAAACTTCATTCAAACGGAATTTCACTTTTCTCCTGTAAACATCTTTTGTGACTCTTAGGTATTTTTCCAGGAAGATGCTATCCCTTCCGTCCATTGCATTATTGCTGTAGGTGAGAGCAGCCGTTGACCCTTCTCCCTGGATACGAAGACACCATAATCAAGTTTATCCCTCTCCCAGTAGGTTTTGTGGATGGACTTGAAAGATTTATTTTTTCAATAAATGGGAGCCAACTGCTGAGGGCCATTCAAGCCTGGGATGTAATGAAGTTAAGAAAGCTTATCCCAGAGCACGGAAGTTTACAGATTACAAAATTCTCTTGTTCTTGTTTGTTGAATTGTTCTTAAAAACTCCCAAAGCAAAGCATGCTTTTGCAGCATGACAAACAAAACAGAGATACACAGGGGAGAGGTCTCTCCTACTGCCTCCGACTCCCTGAGGTGACTAATTTCAACAGCTTGATGTGGATCCTTCCAGACCGTTTCCTGCCTCCACACACACACATGCACATCTCTAGAAAGTACATACACACACCAGGGATGCATTCCCCGTCTCTCTTCCTCCTCTCTTTCCTTTCTTCTTCCACACGTGAGATCTAAGTATATGCTTTTCTGTGAAACTTATTTTAATTTAATAATTTGTGAACATCTCTATAGAGTGGTGTTTTCCAGACTGCGCACGTACCGATTTGTGTATCATGAAATCAGTGTGCTGGGTCCTGACCAGCAATTGTTTTAAGTGAAGTAACATCGGAAAGACTAGTAAATGTCAGAGAAGTCTGCATGTCATAAGGATAAAATTATTGTTTTATGAAAATTTTATTTCAGTGCCTCATCTACAAAATGGGGATTATAATAGTGCTGACCTCATGGGCTGTTGATAGGATTAAATAAGCCGTTTATTCAATGCAAAAGGCTTAGGACAGTGGCTGCCACCTTGTAAGTACAAAATAGATAAATGATCGTTGTTCGTTATCATCGTCATCAGCATCGTCGTCATTGTCCTCACTAGCTTTACATTTCTTTCTGATCCAAGGGTGGGGGAAGCATGTGATTTGATTTGCATTTGCCTGTCCACCGGGGAGACTGAGCATCTCTTCATTGGTTTATTGGCCCCTCTGCATTTTCCCTTGGACTAATTTCCTGCTTGATATGCCATGCTGGTTATTTGATTTTGAAACAATTTATTTGTCTTTCTTTGTACAACAGGGATATTAATTCTTTGATTTTCAGATATATTGGCAAATATTTGGACTTTATTTATGGTACCCTTTGCCATTTAGACATTCTTAATTTTTGAAATAATATTTATTCAGTTTTTTTTCTTATGGATTTTGGGTGTCCTTCTTGCTTAATGAGGACTTCTTTACCCAATGGCTATAAAAATATTCTCCTAAATTTTCTCCCAATAATGTTTATTGCTTTATTTTTTACATTAGATCATTAAGCCATCTGAAGTTTATTTTTATATATGGTCTGAAGTAAGAGACTAATGTTGTTATATTCCGGATGAATAGCCAGTTATTCCAGTCTCATTATAAAATAAACCATTCTTTCATAACTGAATTTAAATACCACCTTTATCATATATTAAGTTCCTATATACACTTGGATCTAGTTCTGCACTGTTACTCTGATTTCTTTGATCATTCCTAGGCCAGTACCATACTATTTGGATTGCACCAGTTTATACGCAATCTTTCCATTACTCGTTTTCTTCATTGTCTTAGCAATCCTTATACACTGATTTTTCAATATAACATTTAAAATTGTACTGTCCATTTTTATTAAAGAACCCTTTAGGATTTTTATGAAAAGTTAATTTGTATTGAAAAGAATTGAATTTTTATGATGTTAAGTTTTCCCATTCATTTATTTCAATCTTATTTTTTATGTTTTTTCATTGTACTCTTCACATAGAACATTTTTGTTAAGTTGATTCCTTGGCAACTTAGTTTCTAATGTGATGGATCATTAATGAAATTTTAAAAACTCCCTTTTCATTCTAAATGACTTCTGCTAGTACAAAGATGATTCTTGCATTTTTGTGCAAAGATGATTCTTGCATTTATTAAACTTTTTTGAAACACCACATTTGCTCTTTAATTCTAATAGTTTTCAAAAATTATTATTATGTTCTCTTGGATGTTCTAGGCATATGGTTATATAATCTTTAAATAAAGATAATTTACTGTCTTCATTTCCAAATTTTTTCATTTTCTTTTACTATTACATTAGCTAGAGTCTCCAAAACAATGCTGAATACAAACGATGCTTGAAGGTATACTTGTTTTCTTTCTGGTTTTAATGAGATTTATTACTATTTCACATTTTAATATGATGTTTGATTTTGGGCTTTGATAATAGTCTTCATCATACTTAGGGCACTCTCTGTATTTCTGTTCAATTCAGCAATAGTTGCAATTGCTGAAATTTATCAAATGCTGTCTCACTGCCTATATATTTAATTTGTTGTTGCAATGAATTTTATGGATAAATGTTTTAATATTGATCCATCTAGCATTTCTGGAACAAATGACTACCTTGGATGCCAGGGGGGAAACAAATAGTAAAAGGAACAAAAAGAAAAGGCTGTTTGGGTGTGTACATGGAGAGACAGAAAACAGATGCCAAGATGCAAATAGCAAATGTGATATTATTACTGATGTTTGGATTATCAGGAGAAAAAAGAAAAGAAATGAAACCTCCAAGAATGTGAAACAAACAAAAACAAAATTTGTTTCCAAATAGGCCTATTACACTTTTGGCAAGGTGCGGGGGAGGTCATGCCTTGGGCCCTGAGCAGAGGAGTAAGCTATTTCCTGTCTGGTGGATGAAGGTCTCGGCATAATATTTGTGAAGACGATAGGCCGTGTGTTGACTGGGGTCTTCCCAGTATTTGGAAAAAGTGCAAATATTGTTGCTGTAACTACTACTAAATAAGTGACTTATTTTTCTCCTCTAGTGCCCATATTCGACAGTCACTAGGTAGAGTCATTTCTGGATCCTGAATATCTTTTCAAGCCGACCTTGTCTCTTTGTCCACAGCCACTGTGTTCAGGCCTCACAATTGCTCCCTGGAGGTGGAGAACGCCGAGCTTGACGGGCAGAGACACCAAGGACTGAGGCTGACTCTGGCCGCCACTGAAGTTGGTAGGATCGCGTGGAATTAGGAAGAAGGCGACTCTCAACTCCAACTTCATGTCACAATCACAGGCCCGGCCCAGAGACGCTTGCTCGGTTTGTCTGTGGTGGGGCCCACGCATATTTTTAAAAGTGCCTGAGGCCCAGGCAGTTTTAATGCACTGCCTGAGCTGACAACTATGGGACTGGGGTTCTTGAAGAGTGGTCCTTGGTCCAGATAGAACAGCATCACTGGGGAAGGTGTGTGACTCTCAAAGTCTGGACAGATCTACCCAAATCTCCTGAATCAAAACTACGGGGGTGAGGCCCAGCTGCCTGTAACAGGCCCCCAGGGCATTCCGATGTGGCTGGCGGGTGAGAGCCGCCAGCACTGACTGAGAGAGTTGCTAAGTGGTTCGAGAACTGCATCCCTGATGGGTGTGACTGACATCCAGGAAAGTTAGTTCTCAGGGCTGGAGACAAAAGACAACACTTCTGGTTGCTACAGAACGGTCAAAAATGATGTGGATCCGGGAAAAGACATTGACTGCCTTTGATAAGGGGGTCCACGTATCCTGAAGCAGTTTCAGTAAAGAAGTGAAGGAGAGAGTCACGACTCTCAGGGTCGAGGGGAGAGATGGCACGGCAGAGATGGGAGCGGCTGTGGCCTGTTTGTTGCAGACCCACGGCCCTGACAGGAGGCAGAGGCCAGAGAGGAAGCTGGAGCTGGCAATTCAGTTCACACAAAGAGCGTTTTTTGTTTGTTTGTCCTTGAGGAATGGGTGATACCGCACCAGATTTGGAGATAAAGAAGTTCCTGCACAGAGAGAAGGGTTGGTTTTGGAAATAAAAAAAGTGCGATACCCCATTTTCTGGATCAGGAGATGTCTTTCCAATTATAGGTTAATTCAGGTAACCAGTAGTTCCATATCCTCTCTGTTTCGCATCGAACCTTATGTGTCAAAGGATACACTATAGAGAAAAAATAAAACAGAAAACAGTTTTCTTCCCTTGGGCTAAATGAGTATGGGGAAATGTTCCTGGTGTCCGTGCTCCCAGATTTAACGGTGCCTGTCTAGCTTTCTCGTGGACCACTGAAGGGAGGGCTGCTGAGAGGGGGCAGAACGCACCTTCATTGCGGCGGCCCGGCTCCTTCCGGGGACAGTGTCCGCTCAGTCTCCCGGCAGGTGCTGCTCCTCCCGGAGACCGGCGCACGGGCTTTGCCGACTCACCCCCTTCGTTGCGTTGACTTCAGTGATGGCTCAGCCATTATTTTCTTAACCACTTGAAATTTGTTTCCAGCTTGTCCTTTTCTCCACCCCTGAATTTCCAGAGATGATGCTTCTTTGTAGAGATTTTTGCCTTCTTGCCTCCCCTCCCTCAACTCCCCTCTCTCCAGCTTATTCATGAGGTTCGCAGTCTCAGGCCTTGTGTTGGTGCTTGTTAATGCTCCCTTCTGGCACATTCTCTTTGTTCCCAGATTAACCTCCCAGCTACCTCTGTCTTCACCCCCTGGGGCACACCTGGGGGTCCTATTTGTAGGACTTCTACTGTAAATCTCTGACACAAGCTGCTTCCTGCTTTGGAAATCTCACAACAAAGGGGTCTCCATGATTAGCATAATTGCTACAGTTCCCTCGTGCATAATTCCCCTGCCCCCAAACACCGGAGCATCAGTTCACTGTTCAGGCTCCACGGGACAATAAAGCCCAGGACCCAGTGTGACAGGGTCGGGGTTGCTTCACCAGTGGCCTACCTGTGGTCTCTGCTGCAGTGTCCACATCCGTCTTAGCGGAATCACAGCGATGATGTTAGAAATCGAGACTGGTTTAGGGGTGAAGCTGTGATGCCACAAACAACGATTCAGAGCAAGACCAGGGCTACTAGAGAAGCTAGACGCTGGCTTACACTAAAGAGATTCGTGTCTCATTTACTGGTTTCATTGCTATTTTGTTTTCGTTTTCTCCTGTGTACATAGCTCCTCGTGCCCCAACCAGAAACCCCATATAATCTTGAAGCTTGTAATAGCAATGTTGCCTAGACTCTTGTATTTCTCTAAGGGCATTAGCACTGCATGGCACTTTCAGGGAGATCATCCGTCTTTAAAAGCATCATTTTCCATTAAGGAATCTTGATCTGTGCTCTGATTTGTAAGCATGACGGGGTCATGCTGCCTCACATATTGGGTAGCTGGATGTCCTTTACCAGAATACAGGAGCTCAGCTAAGACACGGGGAATGAAGCTTCGACTGAGAACTTGTGCATACTGGCTGATGGTACGATCTATAATATTTTTGTTCTTTTTAAAAATCTTTTAATTGTAGCATACATTAGATAATGTTAAAACGAAAACATCAAGCTCATTTTCGTAGTTTAGCTGTGCTGATCCATATGTACCACACAATATTGATTCCTAGCACCGTAATTTATTTGGCATAAAATTTCCAAAGCCCTAGTCCGAAATAGTTACATTTCTTTACCATATGTGTTTTCTTCTGTTGAAAATCATAGAAAGCTCAAATTTGCAAAAGCAAACAGAAAAATATTGGCTTACATATTTTAATTAGTCCAGAGGCGGTTTCAGCTTCATGAATAATGAGCTTCACACATTATTTCTTGTGTGCATGGTTGATTTTAGCTTCATGAATGATTTTAACTTCATGCATAGTTTGATCTATGGGTTCAAATGAAATGGTCAGGTGCTGATTTCTCTCCTTTCTTGCTTGCTTTTTGGCTTTGGCTTGGTTGATTTTGTTCTCAGGCACACTCTCGCCTTCTAGTGACAAAACAGCTGCAGACACAGCAGCCTAGGAGACAGGACAGAAAGGGTGGTATGGTAGGTTGAACTTGAGCTCTGGGGTCAATGCATCTGGATTCTGTAGAGGCCAAGGGAAGACTTTCCCTTTGCTTTCTGAAGGTTCACTGAAAATCTGCCAAAACAAGGCAAATTAGTAGGAGAAAAGGCAACACATTTATTAACATGCACACGAAGAAAATCACACAGTGATTAGCCCATATCCCAATGGGTACAGATGCTTATATACCCTACTTTTCTGGAGAAAGGAAGATGGGGGAGGCGTGGATGATTTTAAGGGCTTAGTAAATGATTTTTAGGGAATTCCATGAGCTTGCAAAACATACAACGGCCTGAGACGTGGTCTGTTGGCCCCACAAAGTGGGCAATGGTTCGTGACAAAAGTCTGTCTAGGTGTGTTGACAGACTCCAGTCTTTCTTCCTGCGATATGAGTTCAGTCAATGAAAACTCAGGGATGGAACCAGAAGTCACTGTTTTCTTGTTTGGTGGGTCTGGATTTTAGGCAGATAAGGGAACTTTGGAGAGCAACTTCATCTGTGCTTTGGGAGAGACCAAGGACTGAGACACTGTGCTCAGTTGTCAAAGCACCGTATTTTGGGGTATCTATTACTGAACCTCAACAATTCTCATCTTACTTATCCTGTGAATTCACCCAAATTACCTTTTATCCACAAATCTCAGTGTCCTCATCTGTGAAATGGGTTCATAATAAGGTCCCCTTCTTCTGGTGGCTGTGAGGATTAAATCAAATTATCTATGTCAAGCACTTGAAGGCTTTTGGAACCTAGTACTTTCCATTAGCTATTGTTGGTGTTAT
>CAUYRT010010084.1:0-21017 GCA_963574885.1 Lepilemur ruficaudatus
CCTTTAAAACAAGTTGGAGCACTATGTATATACTCTCTGGATTACTTTGACAGAGTAGGTTTTTGAATGTAACAAGATAAGTCAACTTGAGTGATAATATATTTTGGGAAATCAGCTCACTACAAATTGTGACTGTAAACATTGTACTGTAAATGCTTTGTAGTTTTCCCCCAATACAAAAAAAAAAAAAAAAACAAGTGAACATGAAAAATATATGACCTAAGGAAATCTATTAATGTAAAGTGTTTCAGTCTCAAACACTATATAATAAATTCTGGCCTGATTAACACATATGTATTTCCTTTCTTCACATAATCTAAAAAGAACATAAATATTCATTCACTCTACTTATTATATGTTGGACAGTTTAGCTATTTAGATATTTTGCACACAGCAGTTTTTTAAAAATAAGTAAAATACCATTGTTCATTAGCCATTGTTCACAAATGTAAACAACAGCATGCTAGTATAGCTCAGTCTACTAAACCAAAGCTGAATTATCTCTTACATGAACAGACCATGAATATGAAAATTACTGATCCATTCTAATGAGGGCTCTATCATCATTAGTTAAAACAAAAAGAAATGAGACATAAAAGCATTCACAGATCTAAATAACTTTTTAAATTCTTTATAAATCTAATTTTTATCAACGTGTGTGTTGAATCTAGTTTGGCTTGTTGAACATAACAAAATAATACATTAGTACGACATGGATTATAAATCTTGAAAGCCCATTTGTTTTGCTTCTCTTTCCTTTTTAATAGCCGTTATAGGACTTCTACAGTCATGTCTTTCTTTCTTATTGCTACTATATGTATTTTAAATTTTCATGGGTCACTTAGACACAGAAGAGACACTGCTTTCTGATTAAAGTACATATTTGAAATGAGGAACAGAATACTATTACAATTGTTCTATGTACTGCAATTCAGGGTACATGGTAAAAAATAATTTGGAGATATACATATAAGCCAATCAAGTTTTACTAAAATTGTATTGGTCTGATTATAATGATCTTTGTAGAATTATTCATGCTTAAAGATTTATAACATTGTATTTCATTCTTTTTCTACTAAGCCATTTTAAAAATCAGGTGGCCTCTTTGTGTGTGCTAAGATTTAAAAACAACAACAAAAAATGTTTTACAGATAAGCTTATACTAGTCCTTTTCCTTAAATGAGGAGAAAAACCATAGAGATAGTAAGTAATATATTTTTATAATTTTTTAAAGTTTCTATTTATTTCACAGAATTGTCCTTTTATTCTTGTATTATATCTAAACTTTTATTGGTGTAGTAAATGTGACAGCTGATAATATAAAAAGCAATATTTTTGGGGATAACATTCTTTCTTCACAAACAAAAATAAATAAATAAATAAATAAAAAAAAAGCTCTTACAAATATATAGGCCAGTTACTCATTTTTTTTCCATCTATAAGACTTTGTGATCTCTCACTTCTGTACATGAAGTAGAAAATTAAAAAGTCTTTTACAGACTGTAAATATTCTCAATTGGTGTCCAAAAGTTCACTGTTGTTTCAACACCTTTCTGGGCTAACCTACATATTTTGACTCTTATGATTATGTCTGGCAAACAGCAAAACTGGGAATGACAAAATATGAATTTGTAGGGATATTTTAAATTATTCCAAGTATGAGTTTGGTGGTACACAATCACCTCATTTTGGTTCCAAACAATTAGTGTCTCTTTAGTAATAGAGGCAAGAATATTGCGTCATGAGCAAATATTGGAGTGTATAATCAGGGCAGTCAAAATTCAAGTAGTATCCACTGCTGAAATGATTGAATAAGGAGCGCAATATCTCTATACAGTAAGGGAACAATCACCACAGTGAAAAGACAACTGATAGAACACGGGAAAATATTTACAAACCATACATCTGATAAGGGGTTAATATACCAATTATATGAGAAACTCCACCAACTCAAAAACAAGAAACAACCTGATTAAAAAATGGGCAAAGAACTTGAATAGACATTTCTCAAAGAAGACATTCCAATGGCAAACAAACATACGAAAAAATACTCAACATCACTAATTATCAGGGAAATGCAAATTAAAACCACAGTGAGATATCTCCTCACACCTGGCAGAATAGCTATTATCAAAAAACAAAAGACTGTAAGTGTTGGTAATGATGTGGCAAAACGGGAACTTTTGTACCCTGTTGATGGGAATGTAAATTAGTACAGTGATTATTTTAAAAAATATGGAGTTCCTCAAAAAAACTAAAAATAAAGCTACCACATTTATCCAACCATTGCACATCTGTGTATTCATCCAAAAAAAATAAAATCAGCATTCCAAAGAGTATTTGCCATGTTCACTGAAGCATTATTCACAATAACCAAGATTTGGAAACAACCTAACAGATAATAAAGAATCAACAGATGGAGGACAAAGAAAACATGGTTTATATAGAAAAATGAATATTATTCAGCTTTTAAAAGGAGGGAAATTGATTATTGACTATGTGTATTAATATAGACAACAGTATGTTAAGTGTAATAAGCCAGGTGCAGAAGACAAATATTTCATGATCTCACTTTTATGTGGAATTTTAAATAGTCAAACTCATAGAAGCAGAGAATAGAATGGTGGTTACCAGGGGTTGGGAAGAGGGGGATATGGAGATAATGGTTAAAAGACACAAAGTTTAAGTTAGACAGAAGGAGTAAATTCTGAATAGCTATTTATCTATTAACTATTTTCAATAGTTAATGTACAACTTCAAATTTTAAATATCCTCACCATATAAAATAACTATGTGCAGGGATGGATATGTTAATTAGCCTGATTTAACCTTTTCACAGTATACACATATGTTCAAAATATATGTATATGGGTACATATATTCATGTACCCATAAATATATACAATATATATTTGTCCATTAAAAATGTGTAAGTAAAAAGACTACAATATATGTAGAGATTTTTATAGGAACTGAAAGACATTTCTATAATGAGTTATTAATTGAATTTTAATATTTTTGGCTTTTTGTACATTAATTCCACTAAATTGGAATTAACACTAAATTCATGCAATGATATTAGTTAATATTTCATGGGATATCATTTATACAAATTGAGTATCACTGCTCTAGTCTGTGTATATGCACGTGTGTGTGTATGTGTTAAAGTAACCACAAAATAGTTCTACATACAACACCAGAACACACACATATAGACTAATTGTTATACCTATAGTAGGGAACAGAAACACAGACACATGGAAGGCTGGATAAAAGGATATGTATAGGTGCCACAGTAAGCATGGTACCGTAAAAACTTTCACACTGCTCTGTAGGTGTTGGCGTAGACAATAATAATATTGCTATGTTTATATTAAAGGGGTATAGTTTCTTGAAAACACTAGCTAAGTTCATTCTCTAAGCCAGGTGAAAATACACATGCCACTCATTGAAGTATGGCCGGGTCTAACTGCCATATGGAAACAAAGACTAAAATGTTAATTTTTGTTTTGCTTTTAAAGTAAATAAATTAGCAAATCTGGCTGTGATGCAGGTATAATATAGATTGTAAATAAATATGTGAAATGAAGCAGAATCTGTAAAACCAGTTATACTTCCCATTCTCTATTATCACATCTACTAACCACACATACAAGCACATGAACATGCACACAGAAAGATGGACAAACAATATAAATAAACTCATAGTCACATAAACACAACTGTATGATGAGCCTCCAAGTTTTGAGATCTAAAAGGGTTTAAAGAAAAGTGGAAAATATCCTGATAAGAATCATTTTGAAACAGGCATGCAATTCCTGCCCCAATGCTGGGATTGAGTCCACTGTGACAAGACAACACTTCAAGAAGTTTGGGGAGTCAGAGGCAGGAGACACCTGCCTGTATCTTGTTTACTATCTGGAATTCTTAGCAATGGCAGGCTCTCAGGCTTTTCCATATTATAATAGCATGGGATCAATAGAGTATATATGGCTGTGTGGGACATAATGTGTCAGAGTGGCAATTTATTACTCTGAAGAAGCACTACCAAGTTTCTGGTGTCTTTTGAGATGAACAGAGAGTGACCATATTTCTATGTGTTACAAAGGATTGCACACAGGAATAACTGAGAGAAATAGCTGACAGATATGAGTGGTGTCATGATTGTGCAAGGGTGTGCTGCCAGGAGATTCAGAGTGGAAGGTAAAATTGTTGGTAAAATGAGGATAAAAGTATCTCAGTGTTTGATTGGATAGCAAGGTGAGGAGATTTGAGAATTAGATACAACCATGTGTGTATCTCAAGTGATATAAGTTTGAAAAGATGTTGCCCAAGGACCAGGCATATCTACTTGATGTTAAAATGCCAACCCAGGGAAAGGGACAAAGAGAAGGAAAGAAAAAGAATAAAAAAAGACAAAAACAAAAACTTAGAACTTTGAACTTCAGATTAAATGTTTTACATTGAGGGCAAGTTCTGTTGTTTCTTTTTAAGTGATAGAGTCTAGATGAATTACATTTAGTTTTAAAACATAAAAAGTAAAACAAGGTGATTTTTAAAATTTTTATGTCATTTTTAGAGAACTGGAATTGGGAGAAAAAGTCAGAAAACCAATATTATTATTATTAGAAGAAGCTACTCAGCGATTAATCTTTAAAAGCATAAATTATTAATAGCTAAAAAATCTTTAAATGGATCATTAATTAATTAAGCTATGCATTGTGTTGTTTAGCTTATGCATTATAAGCAAAATAATATTAATAGAACTATTAAAGATCACGAACAAATAACATGAAAATATTTATTTCAAAATTATATAATTAGAAATAAAATAGTAGAGACTGCACAACGTGGGAACATATTTTCAGTCTCTAGCAGTATTATGCCATATCTATATAAAACAGATTCTAAGATTTGTTTGATATTTCCAGATGAATGGAACAGCATCACCGTCTCATAACAGAAAAGTCTGTGAACTCCACATGTGGAAGAACATAAAGTTACGAGAGCCAGACAGAAATACCTTAGTCAAGGAAGTATAAGAATCTCTGAAGTTTAACCAATTAGAATATTAGAATCCTGTGTCTTTTCCATCTTCCTAGACAATTTAGAATAGTATCAGCAGAAGCATTTTTTTTCTGGCAATACATCTTCATGAATTCATGGATGAAGTAAAGTGACTACTTCTTATGCTAGAAAAAAGTAGATCTACTTCAGGAAAGAACACAAACTCTAACACTTTCTTTGACAACATTTACCCTGAGCTTAAGTGGATTATTATCAAAGTATTTTCATAACCTTTTATGTAGCATTTATGTGATCTATCTGAAGATGTTTGAAGATTTACTTAATTTGGAGCCACATTTTGTACTTTTCTCGTGGAATTTTGAACAAGTCCATGGAATTATCCCTCTGTATATCTAATCTATGTCCCAAATAACTGCTTTTCTAGTGTAATGTGAGATGCTGATAAGATGTAAGCTACATACATTTTCTCTTATTCTAGACAAATTGTGATCAACACTTTACTGCATGATGAGTGATCTTATATACAGTTTTTATCAGTATTCATTGGAGACTATCTGATTTCATTAGACAATCTAATGGGAATGTATTAGACTTCTTATCCTTCCAGACTTTATAATTAGGGTTAAAATAAATTGAGGTTGTATTGCAGTATGCTAATTTTTTCTTGAACCCAGATTTGATTACTTAATTAAAAATATCAATATAGCAAGGCATGGTGGCTCAAGTCTATAATCCCAGCTGCTTGGGAAGCTGAGGCAGGAGGATCACCTGAGCACAGGAGTTCAGTATCAGCCTGCACAACATAGCAAGACACTCTCTAAAGTAAATAAATAAATAATAAACAAATAAATGAAAAATATCAATACATTTTTTAAAATATCATATTGCTAATCTTTACATTTTTACTTGTCAACATATCAATGTAGAAATTAGTTTGAGCATTTTATGTAATACCAGCCTATAATATAAAATCATTTTTATTCATTTAAAATAAATCATAGTATTGTATAATGTGGTGATTTATTAGTCAAAGTCTAATTGTTAAATCATCATTAAAACTCATATTTTCTATAGATTCAAGTAATTATTTTAACTAGAAATGTATTTTTTTCCTATTGCTGGGCATTTATTTATTTATTTTCAAAATATTACAGGGGTAGAAATGTTTTAGTTTACATGGATCACTTTTATAATGCTTGAGTCAGGGTTTTAAGTGTGCCCATCACCCAGATAGTGCTCACTGTACCTGTTAAGCAGGTTCCCCTCAGGCCCTCCTTCCCCCTCCTCCCTGCTTGATTACCACTGAGTTTTACTTCCCTCTGTGCGCATGTGTGCTCATCAGCCAGTTCTAATTTAATGAGTAATGAGTGTTTGTTTTTCCATTATTTAGATATTTCACTTAGGATAGTGGTCTCCAGTTCCAACCAAATTGTTTCAAAAGGTATTAATTTGTCCTTTCTGTGGCTGACTAGTATTCCATGGTATACACATACCGGATTTTGTTAATCTGCTGGTGAATTGAAGGACACTTGAGTTGATTCCACATCTTCACAATTGTGAATTGTGCTGCAATAAACATTTTAGTGCAGGTGTCTTTTTCACAAAATGACTTCTTTTCCTTTGGGTAAATATCCAGTAGCAGGATTGCTGGATCAAATAGTATGTCTACCCTCAGTTCTTTGAGGAATCTCCATACTGTTTGCCTTAGAGTTTATACTAGTTTGTAGTCCCATCAACAGTGTATATGTTTTCCTTTCTCTCTACATCCATGCCAGCATCTATTGTCTTGAGACTTTTTAATAAAAACCATTATAACTGGAATAAGCTGATATCTTATGGTTTTAGAAATGTGTTTTTAATTGAAGAATTGCTTAAAATGGTATTACATTTTAGGAATGAATGTATAGTTGTCCAGTTTTTTCACAGAAAAGAACTGCCCTTTCTGCTCTCAGAATTTATAGCCCTCTGAGACTGCACAGCAGGATTTAAATTTGTATAGATTAATGAGGTGAAACAAGGTCTATTCTGCCTTGTAGAATATCTTGAATATGGGAATATAAAAAAGAATATTATTATTTTTATTATATACAATCATCTCACATACAAACCTATCCTTTTGACGTTATGCTCAACTTAAATCACCCTTTAAATCACTAATCAGGACTATGAGATTAAATATTTTCTTAAATGATGTGAAAGTGTACATTTGATGGTTGTGGTACTGATGAAACTTTATGGTTAGGAAATAGAAAATATGTGTGTGGGGGAGGGGTCTAGTTTACTTTGATATAGCAGAAGTCCTCAACTCTGTTTATTAATTAGAACAACCTGATGGTCTTAAAAAAATTACCAATTGACATAAGCAAGTTTTTAGACTAGAATATCCTCAAATATCTCTTTCCCTCCCAACACACACACACACACACACACACACACACACACACACAAACTGAAAGAATTCAAAGGAAAGAAAACCACCAGAATTCTAGAAAAACCTACAAGTGCAACAATTGGTTAAGGTATAGGCAATATAGGCAATATAAAAAGATGTAAATAGAAACATCAAAAACTCAAAATGTTGGAGGAGGATAGTGTAAAATGTAGACTATATTTTTATTACTTTTCTTCATGATCAAAGTTATTATATTTGAAATAACATAATATAAATATTAGAAGTTTTTATAAACCTCACAGTAACCACAAATACCTATAATAGATACACCAAAAATAAATACTTAACCACTGGCATAAAATCAAGACATATTTCCAGAGAAAAATCACTTAACCATAAAGAATGGTAGTAAGAGAAAAAGAAAAGGAAGAAAAGATCTAAAAACAATGAGAAAATAAATAACAAAATGTCATTAGTAAATTCTTACCTCTCAATAATAACTTTGAATATAAATGGATTAATTCTCCAAATAAAAGACAAAGAGTGGCTAGATTGATTATAAAAAACTCCAACTATATTCTATCTACCAAAAACTCACTTTACTTATGAAAACACATACAGACTGAAAGTGAAAGGATGGGAAAAGGTATCACATGCAAATAAAAATGTCAAAAGAGCCGGAGTACCTATACTTCTATCAGATAAAATAGACTACAAGTCAAAGACTGTACAAAGAGAGAAATGAGATCATATAATGATACAGGGGAAACTTGAGCAAGAAGATATAACAATTTTAAATATATATGCATCCAACACTGAAACACTTAAATATTAAAAGACCTAAAATGAGAGTTTGAATGCAGTACAACAGTAGTGAAACACTTCAACACTCCACTTTCAGCAGTAGACATATTATCTAGACAGAAAATCAGCAAAGAAATCCCAAGATTAAACTGTAGTCTAGACCAAATAAGCCTAACAAATATCTACAGAATATTACATCCAACAGCTGCAGGATACGTATTTTTCCTCTACAGCACGTTGAACGTTCTCCAAAATAGACCATATCTTGGATCACAAAACAAATATTAAAATGTATATTAAATTTAAAGTCATAGCAAGTATCTTTTCTGACCACCATGGAATAAAATTAAAAATCAATAACAAGGAAATTTGGAAACTCCATAAATGCATAGAAATCAAGCTAAATGCTTCTGAACAATGAATGGATCAATGAAGAAATTAGAAAGGAAGTTAAAAAATTCTTTGAGACAATTGAAAACAGAAACAAAACATACCAAACCTTGGGATACAACAAAAGCAGCTCTGAGATGGAAAAATTTACAATAAACACTTATATCTAAAAATTATAAAGACTACAAATATATGTCCTAACAATACACCTCAAGGAACTAAAAATGCAAGAATTAACCAAACTCAAAATTAGCAGAAGAAAAGAAATATTAAAGATCAGAGCAGAAATAAATAAATTGACAAAATGTTATGAAGATCAAGAAAACACAAAGTTAAACATCTGCAGTTGAATGTTTATAGCAGCACAATTCACAATTGCAAAAATGTAGAAACAACCCAAGTGCCCATCAATACATGAGTGGATTCATAAAATGTGGTATATGTATAACATGGAGTACTATTCAGCTATAAGAAACAATGGTGATATAGCACCTCTTGTATTTTCCTGGATGGAGCTGAAACCCATTTTACTAAGTGAAGTATCCTAAGAATAGAAAAATAAGTACCACATGTACTCACCATCAAGTTGGTTTCCTTGATCAACACCTAAGTGAACATATAGGAATAACATTTATTAGGCGTTGGGCAGATGGGAGGGGGGACAAGGGGATGGGTATATACATAGATAATGAGTGTGATGCACACCATCTGGAGGATGGACATGCTTGAAGCTCTGACTTGGGGGGGAAGGGCAATATATATAACCTAAACATTTGTACCCCCACAATATGCTGAAATTTTTAAAAAATTGACAAATCCATGGCTAGACTAAGAAAAAAGTAGAAATGACCCAAATAAATTTATTCAGAAATGAAAAAGGAAACATTACAAATGATACTCCAGAAATACTACACAAAAGATCATTGAAGACTTTTATGACAACTATATAACCACAAATTGGAAAACCTAGGAGAAATGTATAAATTCCTGTATAAATATAAGCTACTAAGACTGAACCATAAATAAATTGCAAATTTGAACAAACCAATTATGAGTAATAATAATGAAGCCATAATAAAAATTCTCCCATCAAAGAAAGGACCAGAGATGGCATCACTGTTGATTTTTACCAAACATTTAAACTCATTCTATGACACCACTATAGTATTATCCTGATTCCAAAACCAGAAAAAGACACAATAAAAAGAGAAAACCACAGGCCAATATGACTGATAAACATAGGTGCAAATACTAGCAAACCAAATTCAACAACACATTCAAAAAATCATTCACAATGATCAAGTGGGATTCAGTCCAGGAATGCAAGGATAGTTAAACATATTCAAATCAATAAATGATATACATCACATTAATAGTACCAAGAACAACAACAACAAAAATTGATCATTTCAATAGATGCTGAAATAGCACTTGGTAAAATCCAACACTCATAAAGATAAAAATTCTCAACAAAGTTTAGAATATATGGGTATATAAGTAACTTACCTCAAAACAACAAACGCCATATATGTCACACCCACAGCTAATATACCGAATGGGGAAAAACTGAAAGCTTTCCTCTAAGATCTGGAAAAAGTTATTTTTGCTTACAGATGGCATAATCCTATGTTCGGAAAAACCTAAAGACTCCACATAAAAGCTGTTAGAACTGACAAATTTAGTAAAGTTTCAGGATCCAAAAGAAATATACAAAAATCAGTAGCGTTTCTGTACACTATAGCAAACAATCAAAAAAAGAAATCAAGAAAATAATCCCATTTATAATAGCTATAAAAAACCCTAAAGCTAAATTTAACCAAAGAAGTGAAAGAGCTCTACAATGAGAACTATAAAGCACTAATGAGAGAAATTTAAGAGGACACAAATAAACGAAAAGTTACCCATCCCATTCTCATGAATTAGAAGAATTAATATTGTTAAATGTTCATACTACTACTGTCTACAGGTTCACTGCAATACCTATCAAAACACCAAAGACATTTTTCACAGAAATAGAAAAAAAAATTGTTAAATTTTATGGGACCACTAAAGAACCTAAATAGCAAAAGCAAACTTGAGTAAAAAGAACAAGGTGGGAAACATCACATTACCTGACTTCAAAATACACTGCAAAGCTATAGTCACCAAAGGAGCATGATACAGGCATAAAAACAGACACACAGACAAATGGAACAAAATGGAGAACCCCCCAAAAAGTCCACACACTTTACAGTCAATTAGTTTTTGAAAAATGCCCCAAGAATATACACTAGAAAAAGGGTGATTTGTTCCATAAGTGGTGCTGGGAGAACTGGATACCCATATGCAGAAGAATGAGACTAGATCCCTATCTCTTACCATGTGCAAAGATCAAATCAGAATCAATTAAAAACTTAGACATAAGACCTGAAATGTTGAAACTATTAGAAGATAACACCGGGGGAATGCCATAGGATATTGGTCTTGGCAAAGAATTTTTGGGAAAGACCTCAAAAGTATAATCAACAAAAGCAAAAATAGACAAATGGGATTACATCAAGCTAGAAATCTTCTTCATAAGAAAGAAAATAATCAACACAGTGAGGAGACAGCCTACAAAATTAGGGAAAATATTTGCCAACTATGCATCTGACAAGGGGTTAATATTTAAAATATGTAAGGAGCTCAAACAACTCAATATGAAAAAGTAATAAAATTAAAAAGCATACAAAGGAAATGAATACTCATTTTTCAAAAGAAGACAAATGGCCAACAGTGTATAAAAAAATGATCAACATTACTAATCATCAGAGAAATGCAAATCAAAACAAAAATGAGATGTCATCTCACTCCAGTTAAAATAGCTATGATCAAAGAGTAAATAACAGATTCTAAGGAGGATGTGGAGAAAAGGAACCGTGTGTACACTTTTGGCGGGAATATAAATTAGTACAGCCACTATGGAAAACCATGTGAAAGCTACTCAACAAATTATAAATACCATATGATGCAGCAATCCCAGTACTGTGTATGCATCCAAAAGAAAGGAAATCAGTATATCAAAAAGATTTCTTTATTCCCATGTTTATTTATTACAGCACTATTTACAATAGCTGAGATGTGAAATCAACTTAAATCTCCACCATATTATGAATAGATAAACAAAATATGATATATACACACAGTGAAATATTAGTCAGCCATAAAAAATAATAAAAATCTATCATTTGCAGTAACATGGATAGAATTGGAGGACATTACATTAACTAAAATAAGCCAGACACAGAAAATCAAATATTGTATCTTTCCACTCATATTTGGGGCTAAAAAATGTTTATCTCATGAAGGTGGAGAGGAGAATGATGATTACCAGAGGCTAGGAAGGGTGAGGGTGGAGGTATGAAGAGGTTGGATAATTGTTAAACAAATATAGTTAGAAGAAATAAATTCTAGTACTCAATAGCAGAGTACGGCGACTATAGTTAACAATAATTTATTGTATGTTTAAAAATAGATAAAAGGGAATATTTAGGTTATTCCCAACACACAGAAATGAAAAATGTTTGAGGGGATGGATATCTTGAGTACCCTGATATGATCATTATGCATTGTATATGTGTATCAAAATGCCACATGTACTGCATAAATATGTGCAATTTTTATGCATCAATAATATAGAATTACCTTCTCGGCAATCCATCTCCAGAGATTTAATTAGGAAAGGTGAGGGCTCAGAATTGGTATAATGCATTAGGACCCTAAAGTGTTTTATTGTGCATTGTAGGTTTAGAACCACTTGCCTAGAATATTAGTAGGTAGTGGCATAAAATTCCTAAATATTTCCTGCTGTCTATGGGAGCAGAAAGAGAAAAATAGAGAGAAGATAGTATTAGTGGAGAAATGGTCAACTCTCTCCTTTGGCAAAAATGCATTTGATCTTTGCTCAACTCGAGAAATAAATGTTGAGAGTGAAGAAAATTATTTTGGAGTGAAATCTATTTGAGGCCCTTTCCATTCTGTATAAAACTTTTGTGACTGCAGAAGTTTTCGGAACCCAAATCGAGTCAGTTGTGTTAAAACTCTGACAAATAGAGCTAGAGAATGCCATGAAGGGAAACTTCTCATGCACCTATTCCTGACCACAAAACTATCACAAAAGACTCTGAAAACACCATACACTTGCACAAAGGCCAGCTCAACCTTATGAAAAAAAATTACTTCTCAGAACACATCTGCCCAGCAACTGCATGTCCAACCTTGAAATGATGCACCCTTATTATTCATCTTTGTAGGCAAGGAAAATTGTCTCAAAACAACCTGTGCAACTGGATGGTTTAAATAGATGTCCCCTCCAAATGTATATTAAAATTTAATCCCCAATGTGGCAGTATTGACTGGTAGGGCCTTTAAGAGGTAATTGGGTCATGACAGCGGAGCCCATTCTTAAATTAATGGATTAATGGGTTAAGGGATTAATGGATTATCATGGAAATGGGGCTGGTGGCTTCAAAAGCAGAAGAGAGACCTGAGCAAACATACTCAGCCTCCTCACAATGTGATGTCTTGCACCACCTCTGGACACTGCAAGGAGCCCCACTGGCAAGAAGTCTCTCATCAGATGCTGTACCTAAGCTTTAGAATTCTCAGTTTGCATAAACTGTAAGAAATAAATTTATTGTCTTTATAAATTACCCACTTTCAACTATTGTGTTATAAGCAACAGAAAATGGATTAAGACAGAACATTGGTGTCTAGAAGTGAGTCATTGCTGATAATAAACACCTGAAGATGTGGAAGTGGCTTTGAAACTAGGTAATGACCAGAGGTTGGAAATTTGGAGGAGCAGACTAAAAAAAAAAAAAAAAAGCTTAGATTTTGGTAAGGGCTTAGAAAGCAGGAAGACTAGGGAATATTTGGAACTCCTTAGAGATTGGTAAGTGATTATAACCAGAACTGATAGAAATATGAACAGTAAGCCAAGTGTGGTGACCAGCCTGAGTAACATAGTGAGGCCCTATCTTTAAACAAATAAATAAATAAATAAGAACAGTAAAGATCATTCTGACAAGGTTTCAGATGGAACTGAAGAACAAGTGTTGGAAACTGGAGTAAAGTCTATCCTTGCCACATACTGGCAAAGAATTTACATCCACATCCAGTGGTTTTGTGGAAGGCTGAACTTGGGAGTGATGAACTAGACTGTCTAGCAGAGGAAATTTCTAAGCAAATTTATAGAAGTAGTTGCATGGTTCTTTGTGTCCAATTGCACTGAGATTTGGGAGCAAATGAATAATTTAAAGACAATATTCATAATTAGATACAATGTGCACTATTTGGGTGGTGAGTACACTCAAAACCCAGACATCACTGCTATAAAATGTATACATGTAATGAAACTTAACTTGTACCCCCTAAATTTATTTAAATAAAAAATATTTTAAAGAGTCCACTTGGTCAAGAGTTCTTGAGTGTGGCTCCACGTAAAAAAAAAAAAAAAAAAGAAAAAAAAATTAAAAAGAAAGCAAAGCAGAAAGATTTAAAAAACTCTTATCCTGGCCACGTAAAGAGTGAAAAAGCAAGTTTGAAAGAGGAAACCAAAGGTGTGGCCCAGGCAACTTTTACTAAGATTTGTACAGAGAGAAAGAATCTTTAGAAAAAAGACCCTGACAGCATTTCAGAGATTTTCTAGTCTGCCCCTCCCATCACAGGCCCAGAGGCCTAGGAGGGCAAAATGATTTCAGCAGACAGGTCCCGAGCCTCTCCAAGGCCAGGTTGCTCAGTGCCCTATCAGGACTCTACTCCTTGCACCCCAGTGCAATGCTTCGCATCAGCTTAAGTGGCCCCAGGTGGGGTTCATGTCACAGATCCAGAAAGCATAAGTTCTAAACCTTGGTGGCATCCTCACAGTGCTAATTGTACAGACTTGCAGAAAGAAGAGCTATGGTGGCTTAGCAGCCTCCAACTATATTTCAAATTATATAGTCAAAAACCTGTGAGACAAGGCAGAGGTTTGTCACAAAAACAGAGTCACTTACAGAGATCCTGCAACAGAGCAATGCTGAATCAAACTGTGGGGTTGAAGCTGCTGCAGAAAAGCCCCGCCAGGGCAATGCCTAATGGAGCCTTAGAGGCAAAATCGCCACTGGGCCCAAAGAACTGTAGCAGCATGGAATATCCACCTGGGAGAGCTTCAGTCCCTGGATTTGTATCCACACAAGCAGGCGCGTGCACCATACCCAGCAAAGCCATAGGGGCAGGGATGCTCAAAGCCTTGGAAGCCCAATGCCCACAACAGTGTAAACAAGATGTGTTCCACATTCATTACTATATGCAGAGACTTTGATAAATCTTATTGGTATTTTCATAAAAAATAAAATACTAGATTTCACACTTGTATGTACTGAGTTTAAAAGGATGGAAACACAGTTGATAACTCTGTGGGGCTCAGAAAACAAACCCAGATATATGGCACTTGGCTTGCTGGTTGCTTTTGACTAAAAGAGAACCAAGGTCTTCCTGACCTTCTTCTTGTACACCTTCTTCCCCTGAAAAGCAGGTAGGAGCTCTCTCAACTTCCCTTATCTGCCTAGAAACACACTCACTTGCCCTCTCCCTGAAATGTCATCAACCAGGGATTAACAGTATCACAGGAGAAGAGATTCAAAGTTAGTACTTTGCCTAAATATTCCTGTCAAAGTTCCTTCTTGAAATAACTTTCAATACTCTAGAGATTTTATCTACATAACAAGACATTATTTGTTCACCACGCATTTCTTTCCCTTACCCTCCTATAGTTTGTTGCTGCCTCTCCCCAGAAGCACCAAGCCCCTATTTCAATACTATAGGAAAGTTATTCATCTGGCTCTGCTTAGGGTCTTATATTTTGTAAGACTCCCTTGAGTATGCACTTAATAAATGTGTATGCTTTTTCTCCTATTAATCTGTCTACTGTCAGTTTATTCCAGAGACTCAAATTATCAAACCTTCAGTGAGAAAGGAAAAGTTTAAAACTCCCCTATAGATCTATCAACAAACACTGTCAGGACCAACTACATATCGGCCTCAGGGTTGCTGCTTCTCAAACTATAATATTAATCAATAAAGGCATATATTCAATCATTTTCTTCACAAATATTTAGTGAATGCCTATGATGTTGAAGCACTGTGCTAATCGCTAGAATATAGCAAAGAAAATACACACAGTTCTTGCAATCATGAAGCAATTCAGTGAGGCATAGGAAAAAAAAGCAAAAACCACACACACACACACACACACACACACACACAAACACACACAAATGATTTTTTAGAAAACTAAGAAACAATAACAACAAAAAGAAACAAAAAATGGCACTTAATTGTAGTAAGTACTCAAAGAAAATAATAGTAAGATGCAAAATAGAATATCGGGGTTGGGTACACTTTTATCTAGATCAGTGAGGATCCCTTTGGAAGGAGGTGACTAATGAATTAAGAGTAAAAATTGAAGAAAGAGAAGAATCAAGCCCTATGAAGAAAGAAGGAGGGTGCTTTCCAGAGGGAAGGCATACTATACGTAATTTTCCTCCATTAGGACCATGTGAGTGTATTCATGAACCTAAAGTAAGCTGGAAAAAAATGTAGGAAAAATGGGTGAGGGCAGTATTAGATAAAGTTTGAAAGGCTGTGGCCAGAATTGCACTTTTTTTTTTCAAGTAGTTCTAAGGAGTCTGAGTTCTCTTAGTATTGCAATGTGATGTCACTTAAGCAGGGATTGAAACAGTCTAATTTATGTTCTTAGAGATCACCTTGGCTACTGTGGGAAAATAAATTTTATGTCAAATATTTCCATTTTAGAGATTTAAAAACAGCATTGATTTTTATCATCAGTGTTCTTATTGTCAATAAAGTTAATAATTTAAAATTAAACCTGTAACTATTTTCCATGGTATCAATAAGGCATTTATTTTCAATTTGCATTAAAGTAAGGACACTCAAAGTTTTTGATTTGTTTTCAATTAATTTCCTTCATAAAATGCTTAACCCAAAAGACAAAAACAAAACATCATTTTTCAATTACACTGTTTCTCCTCTTAGGAAATTGTATGGCTACTCTCATTGTAGAATATACTCAGTAGATATTACTTACTTCATTTTGGTTTCTTTTTTTTGAGACAGTGTATAGCTCTGTCACCCAGGCTAGAGTGTCACGGCATCAGCCTATTTTACAGTACCCTCAAACTCCTGGGCTCAAGCGATCCTCCTGCCTCAGCCTCCCGAGTAGCCGGGATTACAGGTGTGCATGACCACGCCCGGCTAATTTTTTCTATTTTTAGTTGCTCGGCTAATTTTTTTTTCTGTATCTTTAGAAGAAATGGGGATCTTGCTCTTACTCAGGCTGGTCTTGATCTCCTGAGCTGAAGCAATCCTCCTTCCTCAGCTTCCCAGAGTGTTAGGATTATAGGCATAAACCACCATGCCTAGTCACTTCTTCTTTTTTTAATAGTACTTTTCCCTTTCAAAAGTTCCTTTTTTAGTCTTGGGATAATATTTAATTATGATTTAATTATAAATAATATTTTCTTAACACAAAAGGGATCAGTTTTGTGTACTTTGATCACCGTGTTGCTCCTCCATCATGATATGAACCCTAAATAAGTCAAAACCCATAAATAGTCACTTTAATTGGGAAGCTGACATTATCTGCATCTAATTCAAATACCTCTAAATAACTAGCTATAAATGGATTGGTAGAACTCTAGATAAATAGATATAGCCAACAAAATGATAGGATTTTGTCAATTATCAGATTGAAATAATTAGCATAGTCCAATTTAATGTCAATATTCAAAGGCCAGTCAATAATAAGTAATAATCCAACCCAATGATCTATGCAATAGAGATGTTAAAAATGAATTGTTTGATATAATATACTTTAGCAGTAATAGTACTTTCAGGTTTCAGTCAGAAGTGTCAGTGCCTGGTGCACCCATGGCTGAAGAATGATCATATATGCCAAAGTAAGGCAAGCATGAAAATGACGTTTATTGAGGCAAGGAAGATAGGATTACAGGGCAAGAGCAAGATACATGTTTACAAAGCATGATACATATGCCACAGATGATGGCCAGATCCACACTCACAGCAAAGAGAGAGGACACAAAAAGAATTTGGTTATGGTTTGCATCTTGTTTTATAGAGCCCAGATTGTGACCTCCCTGTGGCTCAGACATCACCATGGAACCATTTTTATTGGACAGTGGGGAGTTGCATGAACTGTCCTACTACACATACAGGTTGTTCTAGGTCAATTTCGAGACTCTATCATATCTAGTCTGCTGGGCCCATGGGCCAGAGAGTCCTCTGCATTCTTTTGTAGATGGCATGCTAAGTTCTGATTGGCAGATTCATGGAATATTCCCTCCTCCCTCAGATATAGAAAGGATTAGGTTGGGCCAGGACCAAGATGTCTCTAGGAGACCCAGAATCCCTCGCTATCTAAGAATACTATCACCAGCATCAGCACTAATATGAAGACTACCAGTAGCATCAGGAGGAGAAAGAGGATGAAGTGGGAAAGGAAGAGGAAAATGAGAATTGGAATAATAGCAAAAGAGAATTGTTAATTGTAGTCATAATTCAAGTCAAATGTGGGCAGAAATAGAATTCTAGCCAAAAATCATAGCTCATTGGTCTTAAGTAGTTTGGATACTATATGGGTAATTTCTTTAATTCCTTTTATTGACTTCACTTTGGTTTCATCAATCTGGATAATTCAAAATAAGTATTGCTAAGGAGAATTGCACTGGTCACTTGTAAATTCAGTCAGAATTACTCTCAGTGACAGACTCAGTGGTTTTATTCAGGTTGGAGGCAGTGAAGTTTAAATGAGTGATTAATTCATTAAAAATTATATCATGGAATACAGTAGCAGGCTGAGTACATTTCTCACCTATAAAACTAATCAATCTGAACTAGATTTGTCTTGTAAACACTTGAGTCATAAAACAGAATTGACTTATAGAATTAAAGCAGATGGCATTCTTGTTTGCCTAATGATCTTTTTAGTGTAGTGACTGACTTATTAATAGAGGACTATGAAACATAACTACAACAGAACTTTGCTGTGTTTAGAAAAAGTGATATGGAGATATGTGTAAATTATCTTAGTTCAGCTGAATAGTCCCTCTTTCACTAGAGATATTAGGTAACCATAAGCATAATTTTTTCTTTTCATTAACGGGGTAAATGTTATATAAAGATGCAGGGTTATTTAAGCAAATAGACGATGTCCTCATTTTGCAGTGTTTGTCCAAGAAATTATACACTGTTGTTCAAAATATTAAATTCCAGGCTTAAAACTAAACAGATATCAATATAGCCATCATAGAGATTTTTTTAATATTCATTATGGTCTATCAAAATCTAATTTTATGTTTAGTTTTCTTTGAATTGCCTGACGTTAATTTGAGAGTGTTAGCCTAGCAATTTTCATATTGATTTTCCTAATCAAAATGAAAGCATATTTTTATAGTGGTTTCCTGTTCTTGCTTTTGTTGCTAAAAATCACAACACTTTAATTAAATCTTTGTGTTAATGGGTTTAGGACTAGTTGCCACCTTAATAAATCAGAACTACCAAATCTGTTCAGTTTACTGAAACTACAATCAATGCTAATTTCCTTTTGGTTCAGCAACTTCATTTACTTTTGTATTGGAAGTTCAATTATTTGCAATTGCAGTTGCAATGTATTAAGATAAATGTGATATAGCATCTAAATTGTAACTTACAGAAGCTCAATTTTTATTATTTTGTCTAATGGAGCCTATTTAGAAAATATCTTAGAAAGTTTAAGAGTAAATGCTATTAATTCAAATATTAGTATGTCTTGCCTAGAAATTATTCATGCAAATAGATGCACATAAATTCACTGGCAACACATACATTTTAAGCACTAAAATAGCAAAAATACCTAGCAAAATTTGAAGTAGTTTACAGCCATTGAATCACTCTTGCATACCATGAGTATTGTTAACATAAATGTTATTCTATACCCCCTTTCAAATAAATTACTTCTTACTATTTTAGATTTTAAACAACAGTTACAGTTACAGGATAGTAATCAAATTTATCATTTTCCACAATTGTGTGGAATTGATTCACAGGTCTACTAGATCTCTAAAATTAAATTTCACCTTTACCTTCTGTATCCAGAAAAAGAATTAGCATTTTTTATTTTCCATACTCTTTATTATCAAAAGAATGTTTATATTTAAGAACTTAAAAATTATACCTTTTTAAAATAATAAAACTGACATGTAGTAAGGGTATCAAAAATTTTAAGTTCCACAGTAGTAAATATTTTAAAGGTTGCATATATATTTTCCATTATAAAGCATATTATTCAGGAGAAGCAAATGTCTGTAAATATTTTGAATAGCTTTATTCTTAAAATGAGGTATATTTTCTTTCAGAAGGAATATGAAAGATATACTGGCCATATCTTTAAAATTACTGAAATCTTCTTTATCTTTATAATGTGTGCTGATGAAATTTTTCAAGAACTCCTAAAATAATTTGATTAAGAGCTTTCTTTTATAGGAAGGATAACTTCTCAAATTATTTTCCCTTAAATTTCCTTTTATTTCTCATATTTCTAAGATAAAAAACTTAATCTCTTGAGATTTTGGTTTAAAAAATATAAAATTTGGGGTTTTGTTAAGAACCCAGATCTTTGATGCAGGAATTATAGCCAATTCTGAAAGTAATACTTAAAAAGATTTTTAACATGCTCTGAAGCTCTGGATTTTCTTGTAATATTTTCACATTCACTTTAATATCTTCAAGCTTTTTTTACTTCTAAATTTTAAAAACTTTAACCAAGCTTTTATATTCAATTATTCACAACTCTAACTCTATGAGCAATAATTCACAACTCTAATCCTGCCAGATTTCTATTTCTAGTACATTATATAGTTAAAGTAACAAATATATGACCTCAAAGATATGTAAATATGAACTCTTAATTTGTATTCCAATTCCTTCCTAAAAGACCTACTATATCTGGCATTGAATTAAAGGTCAGAAAACTTAAAAACAAAATTACTAATAATGACTTTTTAAGAAACAGTAGCATTTGAGCACTTTGCTGGTCAACTGAAGATTCACTGGTAAATTATAATTAATGCACTTATCTTAGAAGTCTACTTTGGACTCTGTTGAAATGCAAATTAATATGAAAAACATTTGTCATACTGTATCTAATGTTAAAAAAATTCACTGAGGCCGGGCGCGGTGGCTCACACCTGTAATCCTAGCACTCTGGGAGGCCGAGGTGGGTGGATTGCTCAAGGTCAGGAGTTCGAAACCAGCCTGAGCAAGAGCAAGACCCCATCTCTACTAATAATAGAAAGAAATTAATTGGCCAACCAAATATATATAGAAA
>CAUYRT010010088.1:0-13230 GCA_963574885.1 Lepilemur ruficaudatus
AAAATATATAGAAAAAATTAGCTGGGCATGGTGGCGCATGCCTGTAGTCCCAGCTACTCGGGAGGCTGAGGCAGTAGGATCACTTGAGCCCAGGAGTTTGAGGTTGCTGTGAGCTAGGCTGACGCCACGGCACTCACTCTAGGCCGGGCAGCAGAGTGAGACTCTGTCTCAAAAAAAAAAAAAAAAATTGAGTAAAGGGAGTTGAGTCCAGTTTCTGTCCCCCACTGCAAGACCCTGTTGTAGTGGTCCCTATGCCAAAAAAATTAATTAAATAAAATTTAAAATTTAGTTCTTCATTTACACTAGCTGTATTTCAAGTACTGAAGAGAAATATGTAGCTAATGGCTACCATATTCAGGTGCAGATATAGCATGTTTCCATCATTGCAGGAAACTCAGGAAGTCATTTATTTATAGGCATTTTTTGAGGGCAATTTATGATCACTTTGTACAAATCCATAGACCGGGTTTATATTCTTAATTACTTGGCATCAGTTGTTACAGCAGAATCTCTACTATTTGGTCATGTCTGTTATAAAATCTACAAAACATCTTTATAGCCTTGTTTTCGTGCAACCCCATTCATTGGATTGGTAGAGCAGAGTGCCACTGGTCATCATATTTAGCTCTTGTTTTATTGGCTACTATCTTGAAGTTGAGCACTGTTTCCTGCCTTATCATTACTAGAAGTTGTGATAACTACTCTCTAGGCTGGAGGTTTCTGAACAAAGCAATCAGAGTTATACTGGGAAATGATAGTGAACCTAGCAGTAAGACTCGAAACAGTTAAAAAATAGAATGGATGATAGAGGCAAGTCATCTGGGAATTGAGAATATTTGCATTGCTTTTTTAGTCCTACTCACAATTACTTTTGCAAATTCTGCATTAAAATTGATGTGTGTCAGAGTAGATAACCCATAATTTTTATAGTGTTATGGCATCTTTCAACCCTTCAATGTTGAATCTTCCTAAACTTACAGTGAATATAAGACAAAAACCTAAGACCTACAGTCTAAGTGCCTTCCACAATGGGGCAGAATTGCAGAATGCCATATTTTAGAATATCTCTAATATAATGGAATCTGTGAAAAACATAATTTGTGCTTCCTGATGAAATGGGATTCATCTTTACCAAATTTTTTTAAGTCTATGTAAGGTTTCTGGAATAGTCCAGTTTGGGGAATATTTATCATAAAATCATAGAATGATTTTCATAAATACAGATTTTTAACATAACCTCATCTTTCTATTACAGTCTGATATGCACGGGACCTTGACATTTGTTCTGATTCCCAGTCAACAGATCAAGCCTCCTCCTGCCAAGGAAACAGTAGTAAGTGATTTTTTTCTATTTATTATTTATTTTTCCATGGCTACTGTTTATTTCTGTGTATCAGAAATATCACTGTAGGCTGGGCACAGTGGCTCATGCCTGTAATCCTAACACTCTGGGAGGCCAAGGCGGGAGGATCATCACTTGAGGCCAGGAGTTTGAGACCAGCCTGGGCAACATAGTGAGACCCTGACTCTTAAAAAAATAATAAAAATAAAATAATAAATATTAGCTATTGTTATGATTCCTTTGCCAGGCACTACATAGGTATCTGAGTTGTAAGGAAAAGTTGAGAACCACTGCTGTCAAATGCATTTATTTTCTTGTGATAATTATAAAATGTATATGTTAATATAATTTTCATCATAATTTTTTCTCATTTGGAGTAAGGTCTGGAAATTTATAATGCAATAAGGTTTTTACTAACAAATATTTTATCAGAAGTTACAAAAAATGTAGAAAATTTCAGTATTTATTAGATGGATGTCCTTTTTACATTAGGGCAGTTGCTTTATTAAGTGTAGTATTGCCCTAATGTTCGTGTTTCTGTCTACCTACTAAACATCAGTTTGATGTCCCACAGATAGCCCAAACTTCTCTCCTGTAGAAAATGGAAGAGAACAAATAATAAAGATATTCCTTTCTTGGTAGATGGTGAAGAGGAGGAATCCCAGGGTTAGAGGGAGATATTTGAAAACTTGCTTGATGCCATGAACTCTTTTCTTGACTCACTCACTATTTTTTCTTCTACAATTAATTTTAAAAGTTAAAGATAAATCTATAGTAAGAAATAAAGAAATAAAAATTACAAAGAAAATTATTTTAGAACATTGAATTCCTTAGGAAAGATACAAATAAACTGATGAATGATAAATCATTATCCCTTTATTCCCATTTATCATTAGGACTTCAAATGTGAACAGCTTGTAGGCGCTAAAAAGGAAAAAAAAGTTAATCTGGAAGATAATTGTATCCAAGCAAGTCTATAATTTGAAATTTAAATAGAAGATCTTATATGGTTTAGAAACCAAACACTGTTTTGATCAGTTATACTGTACTGATATTATAGCATTATTATATCCTAGAGCTTTTCCTATGAGGGTCAGCTTCTATCCTTCATTTTAAAAGGACTTTATTTTTCATTGCATGGGAAACAAAATAATTTAGCCACTAAAAGAGGAAAGATTGGTAGAGATAACTTCCAGAATTATTAATAATAAGAATCAGTAGAATATATAAATAGAAGTCTTACAGTATAGTTAAGGCAATACACAGACTTTAACTCATTCAAATGGTTAATTTCTCTGATATGAAGTAAATTTTGCTTAGGAAAAACTAAGAGCTCTTGCTTATTTTAGATGGGACTAGATAACTTTGTCACATAAGCAAAGGAAGTCCTCTTCCCACTCTACACAAAAAGGGGCCCCATTCCAAGCCATTTAAGTCAGACTAGTTGGGTGAGAACTGCCTGGGCAAGGGTAGATAGAAAAGCATTTCTGGGTGATTTTCTTGGCCTCTGGCAAAGGTCATAAACCAAATATTTCCTCCTTACTGGTCTTTTTAATTTGCCTCAAGGTCCTAGTTCACCAAGTACCTGACAATTACACAAGGAGCCTGATTAAAATGGGGAGTCTGACAGTCTGAGGTGTGGCATGAGAAGTCAGCATTTTAATAAACATCCCAGGCAGGTGATCTGAGCAAAAACACTTTGAAAAACAACATACAAGATACAAATAAACTGATGAATGATAAATCATTATCCCTTTACTCTATTCCCATTTATCATTAGGACTTCAAATGTGAACAGCTTGTAGGTGCTAAAAAGGAAAAAAAAGTTAAGCTAGAAGATAATTGTATATAACTGGATATACTTTCAGAAAGTGGCAAAATTATCAGTCAAGCTGACAAGTAGTCTGATTTGCTAGATCTCTGAAAAGCTTGATAAAATTATCTCTCTACTACCTCAAGTGATAGCTAAAATTCCATTTTTAAATTTCCAAGGTTTTTTGGCTAAAAAGTGACAATTTCAACTGATTCTGGGAGCATTATTAATTGACAGGGATGGTACTCAAGCAGATTTTTTCAAAAGCGTATTTCTAGATCACCATATTAGAGATTTTTTTCTCATGCCAAGATTGTAAATTTGCATGTATGATCTTTTTACCCAATCTCCCAACTGTGTTTTGATTCGCTGTTATCCCACACAACTTTATAAAATTCATTTTTGGTGCTGACTGACAAAAGTTTTCAAGATTTTAATCAAAACTCTAATGTTTTCACATCAAGAACAAGGCTCTGTAGGGCACTGTTTGGGATGCAGCATAACATTTTCAAATTTGGTGAAGCATCCTAACTATATTTGCTGCAAGACTATGTGCTTTGCAATTCTATTTGTATGAGGTAAAATATAGGGAAGACTGATCAGTGTTTCTGGAAATCAGGATGGTACAATGTTTACCCTTGGAGCAGGTAATGGGTGTTTAATGACTGAATGGGACATGAGTTGAGGCTTCTGAGGTGCTGGTGATATTCTGGTTCTTGATTTGGATGCTGGTTACACAGGTGTGTTTGGTTTTTGAAAATTCATTGAGCTATATAGGCTTATGATTATGTGTATTTTTTGTACTTGTGTACAATGAAAAGTTACCTCCAAAAGGCAGACTGCATTTAAGTTCCACTTTTAGCTATTTTATACTTTTAACTGATCACTTTTTTTTTTTTTTTTACCTGTTTCACTATATGTTGGGACTTAGTTTTCCTCGTTTCCTATTTATAGTAGTTAGTAAAATGTTTTTAGGTAAAAATGATACCTCAAGTCAAATTTCTAAAATAGGCTGGTGCTTTCATGGGGAGTCTAGGCTATTGTACTATATAATAAAGACAGCTATCTTTCATATGTCTCTGTCACTTAGTATTTTATCAAGTTTCATATAGTTTATGATCACTGATTTAGAATAGTCAATTTAGTCAGTATTTCAAGACCTTAAAAAGGATGCTATCTTCTCTAAAATGATTTTGAGACAGACTGGTATTATCTTTATAATATACATCCTCAATTATTGTAAAGGTAAAAGAATTAAAGAAAGCCAAATAGCATTTGGATAGAAAAGGACTCAGAATTTTTAGGCTGTTAATATGTTGCTTGGTTCATTGAGCCTGAACTTGTAATTTAACCTTCATGGGGCAGAAATGCTTATTGCATATAGATGACAATAGGTTTCTTACAGATTTTGGAAATGTCACATGCCACTTGCCCAGGTTAGGTAAAAATTAAACAAGAAGTTAAAGATAATATTAATTCCTTTATACCTTGTTAGAAGTAAGAATACTTTGTTACATTTTACAGAGGCATATGGAAGAAACGGCCTAGGAAATAACTTAGTTTTCTGTAATGTTCATGTGAGTTCTCACTTACCTTTAGTGCTAGATAACATAGCACAATTCTTTGATTTATTCTGATTTCCAAAAACACATTGTTAGCAAAAATTATGATAACTTGTGCCATTAATAATATTTCCAGGCCGGGCACGGTGGCTCATGCCTATAATCCTAGAACTCTGGGAGGCCGAGGCAGGTGGATCACTTGAGCTCAGGAGTTCGAGACCAGCCTAAGCAAGAGCAAGACCCTGTCTCTACTAAAAAAATAGAAAGAAATTAGCTGGACAACTAAAAATATGTAGAAAAAATTAGCCAGGCATGGTGGCACATGCTTGTAGTCCCAGCTACTCGGGAGGCTGAGGCAGAAGGATCGCTTGAGCCCAGGAGTTTGAGATTGCTGTGAGCTAGGGTGATGCCATGGCACTGTAGTCTGGGCAACAGAGTGAGACTCTGTCTCAAAAAAAAAAAAAAAGAAAGAATGTGAAAAAAAAAATTTCCAAGCCTACAGAGTACACCAATAAGAATTGATTATAAGCTTGATTTAGATAATTTTTAGCAGTTTAGGGTATGCTTGTTTCATGAACCTAAACATATCCCTTTAGAAGAAACACTCAGAGAGATTAAGGCATAGTTGGACTGACAGTAGTGGGATCAAGAGGGGATGACAGCCCCAGGGAAGGTGACACTCATCTGCTTAGATGATAAGATGTGGTAAGGTTTAAAGTCTACCTTTTCTGGTAGCAGTGGTTTAGAAATCACATACCTTATTGCAGAGTCATTGTTTTCCTAGGTCAGGAGGATTCTATTACATTTTTTCTGCTTCTCTCAAGCCTTTGAGGCACCTTTGCACCTCGGCTTGTGGCTGCTAATGATAAAGTAGTTTGGACACTCTTGTACGTATTTGCAGTCAGCAGAGAAGACAACAGATAAGCCTGAGAAAATACTGCCCCAAAATATTGTTACTTAACTAAATACCTTTCTCTCAACTCATAATTTCTTTGCACTAATTAAAAATTGTAACATTTAAATTACATTTATGCTAAATATTTTATGTTGCCATTTTATTGTTGTTGTTGTTTTTACTTTTACCCCCTTTATCTTTTAGATCCATGTAAAAGCTCATTTTGACTATGACCCCTCAGATGACCCTTATGTTCCATGTCGAGAGTTAGGTCTGTCTTTTCAAAAAGGGGATATACTTCATGTGATCAGTCAAGAAGATCCAAACTGGTGGCAGGCCTACAGGGAAGGGGATGAAGATAATCAGCCTCTAGCTGGGCTTGTTCCAGGTAAGAGACAATATAGTAGATAGGACATAGTATTAAAAGAACATTTAAAATGCAAGTCTTAAAAAAAAAAAAAGAAAAGAAAACCTCACTTCTTCATGACTCTTAAAAAATTTTGCAGTTGCTTTTTCATGTAGTTGGTTTTTTATGTTGTACCTGTAGCATAAGTATCTTGACTAGAAGTGTGGCCAGTTTTGATGAGTTTTAGAATGGAATTATGGTATAACTTCATCGACCAATCCCATATTGTGCTACATTCCCTTTAGGCATGTTAAGACTACCTTAATATCAAGGCAACAGAATCCGTATTGAACCCTTATACTGTAACAGAAGATTATTGTCAATTAGGGTATTCACATGATACACCACTTTTTAAGGAATCAGTAGAGTACCACTATTGAATTTATCATACCTAATGTGATCTTGGGGTATAAATAGGATATCCCAAATTTTTTATTGAAGAATACTATTCCTAATTTAGACTAAACTGAAACGTTAGCTCACATTAGACATTAAAGTTATTAAGAGAACATGTTTCTCAGAGAGAGTTAGGATGATATTTGATAGGACAAAGTACAGTCATGTATTGGTTAACAACAGAGGAGATACGTTCTGACAAATGTGTTGTTAGGTGATTTTATTGTTATACAAACATCATAGAGTGAGTATACTTATACAAACCTAGATGGTATAGCCTGCTACCCGCCTATGTGTATGGTATAGTGTGTTGATCCAACCACCATCGTATGAGGTTCATCATTGACTGAAACATTGTTAGGCAGCACATGACTGTGTATAATTTTTCCTACAGATTGTTCCTACAGTTCCAGAATAGGGCTAGTAGAATAGAGTGAGGGGAGCAAAACCAAGGGAAGTATGAAAAGCTGTTAGAGAAGGCAAAGGAGTATATACAGAGTGATAAAATGGGGATAGGGTAAAGGTTTAATAATTCATTTATTTCATCAGCAAATATTGTTATATCTGCACTATAAAGGCACTTTACTTAGTACTGAGATAAGCCTCACTTCTATATTTGACTTGAAAGCATAACCACTAAAACCTGTATGTGATTTTTTCTTTTCTATGTGCCCTACTTGATAATACTTCCATGGATTTGTCTCTGTGTATTATAATACTTTCTACCTTATAGTCTCAGTTTGTAAACTTCTTAAGGTCAGAGGCTGTATCTTATTTATTTTAAATCCAGATAATATGTGTTAAATTAATAAATAAAAGGTGATTTAAAAAAAAAAAGTAGTTCTGCCAGAACTGTTGCTTCTGAATTAGACCTTCTAATGCTCTTCTGTAACTTTACTGGCTTATCTTTTACCTACAATATTTTTTAGGGATCATCCCTCCTATTGACCTTGAAGATCTTAAGCATAACAGATTTATCTGTAGAATTTGCCTTACATTGAATTTGACTATAAGTAATACTTTAGGAGAAAGGAGGAGGAGGGTGTGAAAATAACTTTAAGAAATATAAACTATTAGATATATAGTAGGAATACAAGAAATTGTCCAAAGACTTTGGGACAATTTATAGTGCTCTCTTTTATCTCTGCAACTTAACCAAGGAGATTTTCCTGGGTGACAAATTTCAACATAATATTTACATTTATTCTTTATGTGCATAAGGCTCCAAATCTTTCACTTTAAAACCCAAAAGCTGCGAACAAATTTTGTCTATACTCAGTTATATTTCAAGGAAGGAGGAATAGACTTCTATTATAAACTTCAGAAGATGATGCTACAACCCTTGATTCTTCACAGTAACAGTTCTAGGACATTTCTCTAGAATCCTGAAGTATTGAGCAACCATCATGGTTCTACTTGGTGCTTGTGATTAACATGAATTTGGTATCTTCTTACCATGCTGACATTAGCCCATAAATATTTAGAACTAGTGTTTATTGATCAATGGAGTTTCTGAAAGCATATAGATTTCAATAACATTTCTAAGTCTTTTTCTTTTTTTTTTTTTTTTTTTAGGCATAGTCTCACTCTGTTGCCCGGGCTGTAGAGTGCCGTGGCATCAGCCTAGCTCACAGCAACCTCAAACTCCTGGGCTCAAGCAATCCTTCTGCCTCAGCCTCCCAAGTAGCTGGGACTACAGGCATGTGCCACCATGCCTGGCTAATTTTTTACATATATTTTCAGTTGGCCAATTAATTTCTTTCTATTATTAGTAGAGACGGAGTCTCACTCTTGCTCAGGCTGGTTTCGAACTCCTGACCTTGAGCGATCCACCCGCCTCGGCGTCCCAGAGTGCTAGGATTACAGGCGTGAGCCACCGCGCCCGGCCTAAAGTTATATCAAAAGGCATTAAAGGATGTTGAGAAACCAAAATTAGAAAAAATGATTTTGGCTGGTTGTGGTGGTACACACTGGTAATCCCAGCACTCTGGAAGGCTGAGGTAAGAGGATTGCTTGATATCAGGAATTATAGACTAGCCTGGGCAACTCCGGTAGATGCTGCCTGTACAAAAACAAACAAACGAAATGGTTGTGGTAGCTCACACTTACAGTCCCAACTACTTGGTAGGCTGGAGTAAAAGGATTGCTTGAGCTATGATTGTGCTAATGCCTTCCAGCCTGGGCAACAGGGTGGGGAAAATGGTTTTTGTATGCATTTTAATAAGTACATACTTTGTATAAAACAGTGTGGTACATGAGCACTGTGTTGAAACTTGCCCAAGAAAAGTAACATGAAAATGTCTAATCAGGAGGTATAGAATTATAAATTATATTCATTATTGTGTCCTTAGGTAAAATATTCCTATACTGTTAACTTGGTGTGATATTTTATTGGTTTATTCTAAAGAAAGGAAGAAGTTTTAGTGTATTTGCATGATTTTTTTTTCCCCATCTTTTATTTTTGTTTAAAACTGTAAATTTTTCAGCTGTGAATTCTTCCCAGGAATCTCATCATCTTAATTTTCTTGACCCTTGCAACTTGGGAAGGGAATCTTAAACAACTTTGAAGTAATACTGGGGACCCCAAAATAGGAGTATTTTCAGGGCATTTGTTAACCAACCTGAATATTAGTTCATACTCATGTAAATTAATTTTTAGACACTGAGTTCTCTGGATCATTCTGTTTGTCCTCAGATTCAGCTAATCTCTGAACTTGGTTTTTGCTGCAAAAACATAGCAATTCCCAGTTAGTTTATCAGGGCTTATTCTTTTACAGTTCCCATAACTTTATCACAGTTATGGGAACTTTTCTGAATATATTTCATTTGAAAACAAGGTTTTATTCTGATTGTTGCAGGTAATTAGCAGTTCTAACCCAAGAAAGATTACAGTAAAGATGTGGTCATCTTTGCATTGAAGTGCAGAAAAAAATCCCTTTTCTCTATTTCAGGTTTTACTGTCACAGTGAAATAGGAGTATAAGCTGTCAAATGCATTGTTGACAATGATTGCTCGCTGTGGTAAGAATAGGGTGGTTCTCATAGGCCAGACTGTATAGAGTATGCATATAATGTAAAATTATACCTGACCCTTATATTTAAAATACTGAATTGGTAGCTTTCTTTGCTGAATAGTTTACTAGACCATAGCAATTAATGGTGGTTTCTTACCTATTTGAGCTCTTTCCTTCTTTTTATTGTGTGGTTCAGAAGGGATTAAACCAAAATTCAGCTATCTGTGGCATGTATCTCTGGTTACATGAATGAATTACTGTTACCACATCAAACGACATTTGCAACATCTTTCAATAAGTATAAGTATTTGTGCAGTTATTGACCCTACTAATGACAAGTGAATTGCACATTTTGATTTTTTTTAGAGTCCTCACCTCCCAAAAACTCCAGGATATTGAGTGACAAAGTAGGATAAAGAAGTATGTAAGGCTCGTTTGAGGAATGATGTGGTGTCCAGCTAGGCTGCAACATTTAATAATAATAGCAAATAAGTTTGTTAAGGTAGCTTGAGCTAATACCATAGAGCCCAGGGAGTGTTGACAAACTCCTTAAGTTTTGTGGGCAGAGCAATGCAATGGTCAAAGCAGTACTTCATGAGGCAGAATCTGCCCACAGATTGTAAGAATGCCTTGCTGCCTGGCACCACAGGACCCTTTTTATAATAGAGGTCCTAGCCATTTGTTGGGGAAGTGGTAGAAGAACAAGGCCATTCAAGAGACTATTTTCATTTTGGGGGATCAGATATATGAAGCTGGGAGTGGATGATAATAACAGAATAAAGGAAAGGGACAGATATCTAAGAAGTTGTGAAGAAGAAATTGACAAGATTGGGCAACCCAACTGTCAGGGAAGGAGGTGATCTATGAGGAGAAAGGTGGGCTTTATTGAGATGAAAGTATTCAGCAGACAGGTAGAAATGTTAGGTCCTTTCCTGAGTGTGTGGATTTATGCAAGTGGTAAAAACATGGGAATAAATGATAAAGCAGAAGAGAAGAGGGCTGAGTGGCAAACTTTGGGCAAAGATATGGTAGCCAACAGTTTTGATGGGAAGAGAACTAGAATATCACTTAAAGAAAAAGGAAGGAGAGAATTTCATGGTTGAGGAAATATTTTTCAAACTGTAACAGACAAGCCAAGGAAGATGAACACCTAAAATAGGAAAATCATTCTTTAGGTTAAAGCTTAACAAGTCACATTCCAACTGGTCACATTCGTATTCTTAATTGTCTTAATTTCATGTGATTTTATTTAAATTATTCTGAGAAGATTAATTTACATTTATCCTGTAATTACAGTTTTTTTTGAGACAGTCTCACTCTGTTGCCTGGGCTAGAGTGCCATGACGTCAGCCTAGCTCACAGCAACCTCAAACTCCTAGGCTCAAGCGATCCTCCTGCCTCAGCCTCCCAAGTAGCTGGGACTACAGGCATGCGCCACCATGCCCGGCTAATTTTTTCTATGTATTTTTAGCTGGCCAATTAATTTGTTTCTATTTTTAGTAGAGACGAGGTCTTGCTCTTACTCAGGCTGGTTTCGAACTCCTGGCCTTGAGGGATCCACCCGCCTCAGCCTCCTAGAGTGCTAGGATTACAGGCGTGAGTCACCGCTCCTGGCCTTGTAATTACAGTTTTTTAACAGTGAAAAGAGTTAAGTATAGCCAGAGATAGTTTAGGGTAGAGGGAGTAGTGACAACTTATTCAGAGGAAGTACACTTTACATTTTTTGTAGTCGACAAAGTATTAACATAGTCATTATGGCCTTTTTATTTGAAGCAGTTTGAATGTCATAAAACAAACTTACTTGAAGATAAATAGGATCTGTCTCCAGTTGACATGCTGGAAGTTCATTTGCTTATTATATAAATTAAAATTGAGTTTCTCACCTACACATTTTCTTATCGATTATATGGTTTAATATTGGAAAATTGACATACATAAATAACCATAACGTGCTAAGAGATAAAATAAGCAAGCAGCACATGGTATCATGTGCTTGTAGTCTCATACTAGGAAGGCCAAAGCAAGAGGACTCTTTGAGCTCAGGAGTTCAAGGCTAGCCTGAGAAACATAGTGACACCCTGTCTTTAAAAAAATTCTTTTCTTTAAATAAGGGAAGAGGGTAAAATATGAAAATCTAGAGCTGGGAGAGAATATATTCAGCATTTTGTGTGGGTGGGGAAATATATAGGAAATAAATTAAAGCAAAACGATATGGAGAGGCATTTCAGTTAAAAGAAAGCCAGAACCAGATGTAGAGTTGGGATATTATGGAGATGTTGGGTATTTTTGCTTGCCTGAAAAGGGAAGATGGGGTGGGAGAGAGAGGTAGGGGAAGGTAACTGAACAAAAATTATGGAAATAATGCAAAGGTATTGCTGGGGCCAGATTTTAGAATATTATAGGTCAAGGAACCTTGGAGTCAGCAGGGATCCATTAACATTTTTAAAAAGAACAGACATGATTTAAATGATGCTTTAGAAAATTTACTCATTTTGTTAAATGTACTTGGAATTTGTTTTAATTAGGTATAATAAAAGGCACAGACATGGGAATGATTGTTACAAAGGGAGAAGTTTGTACTCATTGCAGGGAGGGCATGTCACTCAGGGCCACATAGGGAAAGACTCCAGGGATAGTCAGGAGGCAGGAAGGGGCAAGAAGTAAGAGCATGGACACTTTATTGGGGGTTTTCAGGGAAGGAATGGGCAAGGCAAGGTAGATAAAATGAGTGAATTTAGGATTGGGTAATTTGAGTAAAGTGCTCTGGTTTATAGAGGCTGTCTTTAGTTGTTGTGTAGTACCTGGGCTCTGGGATGGTTTAGGGCAGGAAGAATTTTGTTTTGGATTTTGAAAGTTAGATAAAGGAGATGGTTGAAAGCTTAGCTGTGGTTGGTTGGTTTATATATTGAAAGCATGCCTCAGAGGGGATCTGTGAGTTATTGCTGGGAGGAGCAGAGTCAATGCCATAGCATCAAGAATACTGAACATTTTTCTTCATTGTGGATGGGGGCAGAGGAAGTGAGAGAATGCAGAAAATAAGAAAACATTGTCAATACATTACGTTATTTGTAATTTTAACAGTAAACAACATGCATTGTTTATATCATTAGCAAAACTGATAAAAATAAAAGAAGTTGCAGCTAATAGCTCTGTTAATGTTAGATTAGATGGTGAGAAAGTAATAATAGGAAAACCAGTTAGGAGCTGTGTACACTACTTGCAACATAAATAAAATCATGGCCCACCTTCTCCCTCTGTTCTCTTGCATTTGAGATATGTACAAGGTACTTTTTATTTTAATTTTTTTCCCCTTTGTTAAATTGGCTTTGTGGGGGGAAAAAGAAAAAGAGAGATGGGGGGAACAGGGGGGAGAGGAGAAGGGAAGAAGACCTGGGCGTTGCAGGCTCATGAGGAGGTCAGCTACTCCTCCTGGTGAAGCCAGTTCCCTAAGATAGGGGTCGCCACAGAGGATAAGAAAATTGTTAGGAAATAGAGTAAAAGAATACACAGAGACTAAGGTATAGTTTATAGTTTTATATAAAAAGATCAGAATAATCACAGCAGGGAACTTAGGTGACTAGATAATTATCTCCATGCATGATCTAGCAATATGATTAGATTCACATAGGTTTTTATAATCACAGATCTGAATTACTAGTTGTCAGGGTTACACATTTGCATATCAGGGAATGCAGTTGCTAGGGAAACAGGATTACACAGACAGTGGGCTAGGGTCAAAAGTCCTCTCAAAGGGCTACTAACAAGTCTTTATCTAGGTGAACAAACAGGTACAAAGTCTTTCA
>CAUYRT010010091.1:0-38915 GCA_963574885.1 Lepilemur ruficaudatus
CATTAAAAATATTGGGACATGCTTGAAAAGCAGTTGGGGAGCGGAATTAGGGGTCTCAATAAGGGAAAGGAATTCCTCTAAAACTGATTTATGTGATTAACTGTACACCTCGGTAAATTCACTGAAAATCATTTAATTGTACACTTAAAATGGAGTAAAGGCATGATATGTAAAGTATACTTCAATAAAGGAAAAAAAATATTGGTCAAAGGCAATCACAGCAACAACAAAAATAAACAAAGGGTACCTAATCAAATTAAAAAGATTCTGCACAGCCAAGAAACTGTCCTTAGAGAGAATAGACAACCTACAGAATGGGAGAAAATATTTGCATGCTATATATCTGATAAAGGGCTAATAACTAGAATCTATATAGAACTCAGGAAAATAAGCAAGAAAAAAAATCAAACCACCCCATTACAAAGTGAGAAAAGGATATGAACAGAAACAGAAACTTTTCAAAAGAAGACAGACTAATGGCCAACAAATATATGAAAAAATGCTCAACATCTCTAATCATCAGGGAAATGCAAATCAAAACTACAATGAGATATCATTTAACTCCAGTGAGATTGGCCTTTGTCAAAAATTCCCAAAACAACAAATGTTGGAGTGGATGCAAAGAGATAGGAACACTCATACACCGCTGGTGGTACTACAAACTAGTAATACTCTATGGAAAGTAGTATGGAGATACCTCAAAAACTAAAAGCAGAACTACCAATTGATCTAGCAATCCCATTACTGGGTATTTACTGAAAAAATAAAAAGTTATTCTGTAAAAAAGACATCTGCACTCGAATGTTTATGGCAGCACAATTCACAATTGCAAAGACGTGGAAACAACCCAAGCCCCCATCAATACATGAGTGGGTTAATAAAATGTGGTATATTTACACCATGGAGTTCTACTCAGCCATAAAAAAAAAAAAATGGTGAACTACCTCTTGTATTAACTTGAATGGAGATAAAGCCCATTCTTCTAAGTGATATATCACAAGAGTGGAAAAAACAACCACCACAGGTACTCATCATTATATTAGTATTAATCGATCAACACTTATGCACACCTATGGAAGTAACATTCATCAGTGATGGGGCAGATGGGAGGGGGCAGGAAGGGATGGGTAAACTCACACCTAACAGGTGCGGTGCACGCTGTCTAGAGGATGGGCACAATTGTAGCTCTGACTTGGTTGGTTCAAAAGCAATTTATGTAACCGAAGCGTTTGCACCCTCATAATATTCTGAAATAAAAAAAAAAGAATATTGTTCAGGAGTATGGCTCGTGATGAAAATTGTTGGTTCTTCATTAAGCAAACGAAGAGATTGTTGAGGGGGGAGGGTCTTATATCATACCCTGTTATAGAGGTGTCTCTTCTGCAGCACTACATTAGATTGACTTTTCTATGGAGGCACCAAGCAATGACTTAATGGAGAACTGTAAATCAATGAAAAGCTGAAACAAAATTTTGGCAGGAAAAAATAACAACTCCATTTCCAATATCAAGCATTTTATAATAACGTCAAAATCAAGTAAATGAGTAATTTTTACCCTTATTTCATAATGAGAAACAGTTACAAATTTAGCTATATTCCCTTGTTTCTTACAAAAATTTATACCAAATTGGTAAGCAAAAAACTTTTTTCTCCTCCTTTTCCTCCTTGGCCATGTATACATGAAATAAAAAAATTTGTTAGGAAATTTAAAAAATGTCTCCCTCAGATGATGTATGATTGATTTAATTGGCTAATTTCATGAATTTTAACTTTAATTTTTATGCATAGACGTGGCCTAATTTTTTTAGCCCAGCCAAAAGTTTTTCTTTGATAAATTTTACATTTCCTCTTAAAAGATCATTTGGATTCTGTTGGAAAAAAAACTGTTCAAAGGATGAGGATTTGTACTGCTAGTCACTTATATTAAAAACAATAAATTTATAAATATTTAATATCAAATACTGCAGTGTGTCTGAATAAACTTTAAGTCCTTTGTTGAAAACTTCTAAAAAGAAACTATTTTATTATAAAAAGCTTAGGAAAAAGAAAATAATATATTCACATGCACCTTAACCTCTGTGGATTACTAAATTCTCTTTCACTGTATCATTCGATCCTACTTCAAGTCTAATGGGGTTTCCATTTGTTTGAGTGGCTAAACCAGGGTGCTGCACCGGAGAACATTGTGTGGCTGATTTATCACTACTGCTCTAATCAGGGAGCTGTTTCTTCAGATAAACTCTCTTGCCTGAATTATTGTCCCTGCTGTGCCTTTTAGTTTGATTGGAAAAGCAGCGAATCCCCCACTCTATTTTTGCAGTAAATCTAGAAAACTTTCTTTTTGCCCTTCAAGAGTCTTTAAACTATATTTTAATAATTCAAAAGTTTGTAAACTTAGAACAATGTAACTTTTTGCTCTTGCAGAAACACGATCTAATTTATGAATTGAAGAATAAAGCCTATTCCTCCAGGCTGATATTTTTGTAGAATTATACGTTATAATAAAATCTGATATGACTTTCAAGTCACTATTTTACTTCACAGATGCCAATAACATTTTAATAGAATCCAGAGTCATGCAATTGTGTTTCTCAAAAGAGCATTTTATAAATGCAAAAGAAGTATGCTTAATTAAGTTGAAGCTTTAAAAATGCAGGTTTTTCATTTTGGGGACTTTAAAATTTTTGGAGGATATTATCAATTTAATTATATAATTAGATTTTATATTGTGAACACAGTGATAGCTCTCATACTTCTATTTTTAAATGAGAGACCTGTTAAATGCAAATTGAAGCCAGTTAGAAATGCCAAGCTAGCTGGAGGAGATTCATCCTGAAAGGAGAGTTAGACCATGGGTGATAAATTTCTTCTATTTTTAAATGTTACACAGAACCCCCAAGCACAGTTTCAGACAGAGCAACAAAGATATGTCTGAATATAATGCTGTGAGGTGCCTCTTTTACTGTAAATTCCCTAACAGCTATTGTTAGTAAAAAAGTTTAAAATTTAAACAAAGCTAAATATAGACACACGATTTATCCAGCTACCCCTATTGCACAAGATTCTAGAAAATTGCTTTAAATGTATTCTTTTGAATATGTGTTTCCCTTGAATTGCAATTTGTTTTAAATAATTGTGTGTTTTACAATTACAATCCACGTGGGCCTGGGAACTCTCGGGAATGGAAGTTAGAAAAAATTTAGAATTATTTACAGGGCCTCATTGCAAAATTTTATTTTGTAATACAATTTGATATGGTACTTTGTTCCCAGATGGAAATACTAAGACTCATCTATATTCAGAGAGAAATACAGATTTGAAACAGTTTCACAAGAAATTAATATTTTTATAGAGTCTCATGTTTGATAATTTCTGATTTTACTGTTTATGTTGTATGTGTCACACATACATATATGCATGTACCTATGTGTATACATGGCAAAAAAACCAAATAATTTTGCTGGATACAGTGGTTCACTTCTCTAATCCTAGCACTTTGGGAGGACGAGGTGGTAGGATCACTTGAGGCCAGGAGTTCAAGACCAGCCTGAGCAAGAACGAGACCCCATCTCTAGAAAGAATAGAAAAATTAGCTGTGTATGGTGATGAGCGCTTGTAGTCCCAGCTACTTGGGAGGCTGAGGCAGAGGTATTACTTGAGCTCAATAGTTTGAGATTACAGTGAGCTATGATGACGCCATTGCACTCTAGCATGGGTGACAGAGCAAGAACCTACATATCAAAAAAAAAAAAATTGGTTAGAATAGTGATACTTGTGGTTATATGTTTGTGCCAATCAATTGGTGAATAATAAACTATATTTATCTTTTTATTTAATTTTAGAATACAATTGTCATCAAAATTGTTATGCAAATATGAATCTAAAAATATTTGAATGAGTTTTTTCCAAGATTAGTTTTAGATGATTGTGTAAAAGAGAATGCACGAAATGATTGCTTATTCATTTACTGAGTATATTTTTAAAGTTTATAAAATTCTAGATTCTCAATCATGTACTTGGCTTATGAACTCCTATAACATTTTCAAGCCATATAACACCTAAGGGCTCTTTTTTCCCATACATTGTTTAAAAAAACATGTATATGAAAAGAAAAAATGTGCTGTAGCAAGAAGTTCTGTTTTTATTAGCCCAGCAAAATCAGGTCACCCAAATTTCTATATTTCTGGTCATTGTGCAAGATAATATGGAGACATTTTTTAAAAAATAAGCTTTAAAAAATTAATAAAACAATTTTTTCAATGCTTATGTATAGCAATTCTTAAAATATGTCAACTAAAAAGTATGCCAAAAATATAAGCTGAGTTTAAAATCCTTATAATTTATAGTGATTATATATATTTATTCAAAGTTAATTCCATCAAGTATCAATTGGTGATAGTTTTATTCACATTCTCCAAATTATGTGGTAATATATACATATACACAGCAAATCCTAAAGAAAATGGTATAAAATGTAAAGAAAATGGCAAATCTGAGTAAAGTCATTCAATTTTATCTTATATTTTATTGCAACTTCTTATAAGTTTAAAATTATTTCTAGATAACAATTTTAAAATATTAAAAATATTCAAACTTTTGCTTCCATTAATTTGCTAGCTTAATTGAATTTTCAATCCAAATTCAACCAAATTGCTTAACTTTGGAGCACTGTAGTTTTTTTTTTTTTTTAATTTTTTTTATTTCAGCACATTACAGGGGTACAAATGTTTAGGTTACGTATATTGCCTTTGCTCCTCCTGAGTCGGAGCTTCAAGTGTGTCCATCCCCCAAATGGTGCACACTGCACCCATTAGGTGTGTATATACCCATCCTCTTCTCCCCCCTACCACCTGCCTGACACCCAATGGATGTTACTACGATATGTACACTTAAGTGTTGGTCAGTTAATACCAATTTGATGGTGAGTGCATGTGGTGCTTGTTTTTCCATTGTTGTGATACTTCACTTAGTAGAATGGGTTCCAGCTCTATCCAGGATAATACAAGAGGTACTAGATCATGGTTGTTTTTTGTGGCTGAGTAGAACTCCATGGTACACATAGACCACATTTTATTAGTCCACTCATGTGTCGATGGGCACTTGGGTTGTTTCCACACCTTGGCAATTGTGAATTGTGCTGCTATAAACATTCTAGTGCAGTTGTCTCACTTGTATTTTAAAAGAGTCAGACTAGATAATGTCTGAAGTCCTTTCTGCCTATGTCCTTGGCGATATGGCGATTAGAACTTGAGTTTCCTGACTTGGCCATCTCTTGGAAGATAACGGAGTCCTCAGTTAATCATTCTTGGAAAAGAGATTAAGTCCACACAACATAGAAGAGTCTCACAGATTTTTTTCTTGCATATCAATAATTTAAAGGAGGAATTTTAAGAATAAGAGAGAAAGCTCTGAAATATAGCCATAACTCCCTCCAGAGCAAATACTTTGATATGTTTGATGTTGATGAGGACTCTTTTTGCTCAAGATAGTAATGATTCCCTGCCCTCATGGAACTTATGGCCTCGTGAGTAAACAGATGTTAGACAAAAAATTATAGGTTCCATAAATCCTCTGAGCTAGAAAATTCAATCAAACAGAGAAAGGGAAGAGAATGAGGGAGAAAGGGGAAGAGATTGAGGGAGGAAGGGAAAGAGGGTAGAAGAGAGAGAGAGAAAGAACATTTCATTTTTGTGAATTATTATTTTTCTCTAATTTTCTTTTCCCTTCCTTAAAAATTAGTTAGAGGTGAAGTGTGATATTAAAGAGAAAAAAATGACATAGGTCTTGAAATCAAATATATTTAAATGTAACACTAGTTATGGCTCTTGCTATCTGTATGATCTTGAACCTCAGTTTCCTCATTTGCAAAATAGGAACACTATTTTGCTGGAACTATTGTGAAAATTATATTTAATGTAAATATCTGGCATTGTAGTGTATTTATAGTCTCAGAATCACTGGGCAAATTAAAAGTCAATAGTTACAGGGTCACTAACCATTTTGGACTGTAATTCACAAAGAACCAGGCAATAAATATCTCCATAATGCCAAACGCTTATAAAATTTACAAGTATTGAAAGAGTTAATTTTTTATGTTTTTATGCAGACATTTGGCATTGTATACACATAACCATAGAATAGTTGGAGTATTTGCTTTTAACATAACATATGCTTTGTAATCAGCCATTCCATATTTAAAATTCTCTTGGAACAAAAGGATAGTGATGACCAAAAGAAACAAAAAAACCCAAACACTTGAATCTGCTCTATTTTCTGCAGAACGTTTTAGTATTGCACTAGTTGTTCAATGCCACAGTTGGAGGGATGAGAAATAAAAAATTTAATCTTGCACATTCCCAGAACTCCATTTTAACATTCATTCATTCAAACCAATTTATTGAATTCATGCTATCTGCCCAAGACAGTGCCAGCCCTGAAGAAATTATAGACTTTGCCCTTAAAAAAATAATCCTCTAGAGGATATTAATCAAAGATTCACATAAACAAATACAAAAGTGAAACTGTGGGAAGTTTTTTTTTGTTTTGTTTTTATTTTTTATTTATTTATTTTTTTATGGAGAGAATCACAGTGCCCTGAATGCACATAATAAGGATTTTACTTAGTGATGGTTTCTTTGAGAAAATGAAATTAACAGGTGCGGGAAGGTAAAAGGTAATTGAGTCAAGTGGGAGTGAGGAAGATTCCAGGCAGGTAGAACAGCATGTGTTCAGATCCTGTGTTATGGGTGAGAATGGGAAAGTCTATAAAACTGAGGAAGGTCTTTGTGGCTAGACAGGCTCCACCAGGGGAAGTCATGAATCCATGTATACACACACCTGAAAAGGTATATATACCAAAACACCTCACTTTTTTTGTTTTTATTTTTGTAAAAATGGTTTATTCCATGGCCATTGTAAAAAATGACCCGATGAGTAAATATTGGCTTAAGGCATATAGCAGAGCAGCTCGCTACTTCTCTAACATACGTGTAACAAGGTGGAGAGCCATCCATTCTCCAAGTAGGCGCTAAACCAGTACATCCATTTTGAAAGGGGAAGAGTGGTCAGAGTGAGTGTCAAGAAGCAGGTAGTAGCTGGCCAAATCACATACGATTGCTAAAGTTTTAGCAAGAGCTAAATCCTTCCCATTATCCTGAGAGCAACGGGAAGACACTAATGACAGCTCTAAGACAAGGGAGACAATTGATCCAATTTAAGCTTGGAAACATCACTCTGGCTAATGGGTGAAAAATAAATTTTGGAGAGAGGCGAGTAGAGGATGCAGTGAAAACAGTTAGGATCCTGCTACTGAAGTTTGTGTGGAAGATAATCATAGCCCAAAATAGTGTTTTGTTGTTTGACATAGAGGGAAGAAAATGCAAATATATATATAAACTCCAGTGGACTTGGCATGGACTGACTGTGGGTGTTGATAAGGCGGAAGGGGTGTCAGCAACGATTCTTAGGTTTATGGTTTATGCAACTAGCTCTACAGTGGACCTTTGGTAGACAGAGGGACATGGGATAAGGAATAGGCTCAAGAATATTTAAAAAAACATAGATTGTATTTGGCACGTATTAAGCCTGGGTGCCTTTAAGATATTGAAGAGGAAATACTCATAACAATTCAGGATCAGAGCCCAAGCCAATGTGGAGATTTCTCCAATGGGCAGCATGGTGAGGCCTGTAGATGAGAGATGGGAACTGCTTTCCAGTCAGCCAGCCTTACCTCCAGGGCTTGGCGCAAAGCCAGGTACTGAGCCTCACGAAGAGACTTGGTCGGTTTTGCTATTTTCTGGGGCAACCACTTCCCTCTCTTTGTGTCATCTCTCTTACTCCTTTCTAGAGTCACAATTTCAGCTGCCTGTTCCTTGGGACTTCAGGTCTCTGGCATATTTAGGAGATGGCAGTTTGCAGGAAAAATGTTTCCTTTTGCTCCAAAAGGGATAACTTCGATTAAAAAGGAGTTTCTGCCATTCAGAACTCAGAAGCATGCACACAGCTCCTTAAGAGGGAGAATGAAGTCAAATAAAAAGGGCATGTTGAAAGAATCATGTACAGAAGAGAAAGTCTATAAAATGTTGTTTTTCCTTCCCCGTGTAGGAAATGACCTTATCCTGTCGTGGGGAGAAAAACTGAGCTGAAAATCTTTGAGAGTGCCACTTTTGATTAAAGTCACAAAACCGAGTAACGACTAATCACTAGATAAGCTCAATTCCCACTTGTTCACATTCTGTTTTCATTTAGTATATTTACTTTCACACCCCTTTTAAGGAAAATAATTTTTTTTTAAAAGTGTGTTTGCATGATATTCTTCTCCCCACTACCAGCACCAGTTATTTCCTTCTTTAAAGGGGAGCAGCTGACTTGGTGCCCAGCCAGAGAAAGTGCTAAATTAAAGATCTGAAGTGCTTTAAAAGTGCAGATTCCTGGGTTCTAATTCTTGAATATTCCAGTTTATTAAATCTGCATTGGGGCCAAGAGATCTGCATTTTTGCAAACGCCCTGGAATAGGGTAAAATATTCCACATTTCGAGGACCATAGATTTAGAGCAGAAACCAATTGCTTTTCATATGACAGGTACACAGTTGAAAAGCATTGATCTTTGCTCTTTAAACCACACAACTTTCTCTCAGCTTCCTCTTTGTTTATCTTATTTGCAGAATCCCTACAAATAGAAATTATCAACCTGTCAAGATAGCTCTGACAAGGCAGAAAATCTGATATTATTCCGTGTCCATCACAGCCGCTAGGTCCTTCTTCTGCAAAACTAAAGAGTCTTATCTCTTATCTGCCAATACTTGAAAGGAAAGGAAACAGGAAGTAAAACATCTTATTTTAATCACTTGTGAATTTTTCCTCTTTTATTTCATAAGAAACCACATTATTTTACATGAAGTAATACTTCCTATGACCAGTGAGAAAATGCTGAAGCAAAGAAGAAATTCGATTAAAGTATTTGCATGATACTTTAGATTGGCTTGCTTGACATCTTTTCCATTCTCCTTTGGGTGTGTCTTCTGGCTCAGAGGCTGCAAAGCTGGGTTCCAGATGTGATTTAAGTTCTTTCTGCTAATTGGGTGCAGTGATTGGCAATAGAATTGAATTCCAAATGGAATTAAGTGTGGAGAGAAGCAGTAGGATGCAACACCCATTTTGCTTGTGCAATGTAGTAGACACAGCATATCTCTGAAGACAGTAAATTCTAGAAGCAGTTACTTGTCTCTTGACATAGAACATTATTATCCTGAAGCCAGCCATTATTATCCAATTCTCCAGTTCCTGTCTTGGGACCAATCATAACAAAAGTTATGACTTACATTTCTGCACCTACAATTAGAAACACTGTTCTGAAGTGTTATCATCCCTATCTTTTGTAAAATGTTTATTCATGTCTTCTTGGTATATGCTGAAAATAAGGATAATTTGCCAGTTGGAGTAAGTATTTAGAAGAAAAAAAGGGAGTGTGTCTAAATGTATACCTAAAGATTATTGAAAGGGATTGATAATTAGTATAAGAACAATAGGCAGGCAATTGCAGTGACTTTCTTATTTCCTTTGAGAGACACCTTGCACTCAATAAATTAACAGATAAAAATGAAAAAAGAACAAATAACATTAATAACCATCATTACTATCTCCTATAGCTTTACTATTTGTGAGGCCCTGACACCCACATGACCCCTGTGAGGCAGTAGTAATATTATCCTCATTTTATAGCTGAAGGAACTGAAGCAGAGAGAAGGTAAGTAATTTGCACTGTCACACAGTTATAAGTGACAAGGTCAGAGGTCAGGGATAAAACATGTACACTATACCAAAGTCCATGCACTTAATCACTGCTTCATACTTCCTCATAGGTCAAAAGGCATAAAGTTTCAGTTAGACAAAAGGAATAAGTTTTTGAAATATATTGCATGGTATGGTGACTATTGTTAATAATAATGTCTGTTTCAAGATTGTTAAGAGTAAATTTCAAGTGTCTCACCACAAAAAAATGGTACTTAAGTAGTGGATATGTTAATACACTTCATTTAATCATTTTACATTGTATTCACAGATCAAAATACTATGTTGTACTCATAAATGTAAGTAATCATTATTTGACAGTTCAAACTTTTAAAACAATAAAAAAGAGTAGACTTGCCAATTTTTAAATATTTGTACCTATTACACAGTTCTCATTATACAAGGCTTCATGTTCATCCCCATATAGGATAAACAGGCTGTAGACAGCTTGGAGATTCTTCCAATGAATCAAATTTAGGCAGCCACAAATCTCTTTTTAAATACAACAAAAGCCAATTTCCTTGTTTAATTGTGTGTGAGATGTAGCAGTTTATAAACTATGACACATTCAGTCATCCATACACAGGTAAAACACTCAAGGTGAAGAGTGAAATTACATCTGTCTTCTCACAAGCCATGTGTCCTCTCAAATGCTTTTCAGACTAATTGCTATAGTAGAGACAAAATGTGCTTGAGTTTACCGATATCTTTAGCCTTCCACTGATCTTATTTCCAACACAGAGGTCCTTATATCACATGAAAATCTCCTGGCAGCATTGTTAAATACTATGCTTTTTACCATAGTTAAAGTCCTGTGATTTTACCTATGATTTTTCATAACTAGGAAAATGTTTAGGTGTTACTAACCAAGTTTTAGAAACTAAGCATGTACACTTTTTATTAAAACATATGCTAATGATTATTAGGGAATAAAAAGCAATCTTTATTAGACTGTTGGCTGCATGTATATAACTTTAACTTTAACCATTTATATTTCTATATCCAGTGTAAAGCTCAGTAGACACTGTGAAAAATATTCACTTTGCTCTCCAGTAGTAAGCAAAGTCTCTTTTTGGAAAAACAAAATACAACCAAAAAGCAACAAATACTCAAAAAACAGAGTCATCCCTTATGAATGGGATATATTTCTGAAAGCACTGTGATATTCAAAATTAAAAATAATGCAAAACAAATCCTGATAAGGAATGTCCATTTTCTCTGCATATTGCTTGGTCTACAAATTTTAAATTTCATAAATTTCACACTAGGTTAAATTTTTTCAAATTATGCAAATAAAATGAAGGTCTATTGATGTCTGTATTGCCTTATTTCAAATTTTAAAATTAAATTCATATACAATATACAAACAAAAATGAAGAATTGCATTCAAGTTTTCAATATTTTGTGCATATAATATTAAATAAAGCCTATGTGCAGAAATGAGCCTATTTATCAACAAACAGACCTGTTTGCAAGTGAGCTAAATGATGCTGGTCTAATGTGAATGTGTATAAAATACTCTTTGAAAGTATATAATATAAAGTTTCCTTAAAAGTAAAGTATATTTTAAAAGTATGTAAAGTACCATAGACACGAGCTTCCCTGCCTCCACCAAACAACTAAAATATGCATACACTGTGACAGAAGTTGTTAGTGACTCAGAGGGACCTGTGAGCAGTTTAGGCTTTAATCTCATGGCTGGAGTTGAGTCTGAACTGGTCTGAGCAGGGTTTGTTTATCCTATGTATCTAAGGTCAGAACCAATAAGTCTCTTCGTTTTGAATAACTTTAAATGTCTACTCCCATTTGGACAGGGTTGATAAGCCTATTTGCAGATAACTAGTACTCACATGTGAGCCGTTACATGTGGATTGGTTGAACAAAGACATGTTTTGAAAAATAGCCTCCTCTGCCATTGTATCTGTATTTGTATTTCAGGCGTATGGGGTTTGCTTCTTCCTTGAGTGTTCAAGGTAAATGTATACATTGGTAAATGTGGCTCTGTAATGGTTGGCCTATCAACCAGGAGATTAATGAGGGAGTAACTTAACAATAGATCAAAGGCAAGTTACACTGATGTGTGTTCCTGCGGAAGGATGGGTCAGGGCCCAGTGAGAGAAACCAGGTTTCAGATTGTTTAGTCCAGGGGGGAAGAACGGGAAATGAGAACAGAATGGGAGTAGGGTAGCTGGCTGGTAACAACCTAGAGAGATGAGGAAAACCTAGAGAGACGAGGGTGGTTAGCTGAGAAAATTTTAAAGAAAGACGTGAAAGAGATAAAACTTGTGTAGGGAGAACCAAGAATTACGGGGTTCAAAATGTGGGTGTCAGGGGGATCATATAAATCTTAACACATTAAATGGCTTCCCAAACAATAGTAGTTGTTCTTATTGTTAATAGTTGCATGAGGGGCTTTGTTTTTAAATTGAATTTTGTTTTGTTTGTTTTGTTCTCTTTGGCACTAATACTACTCAAGTAATTTTCAGAAAACTCTATTATGCTCCCGTCTGCATTCTAGTCTTTTGCAAAAACTGACCTAAATCACCTGATTAGAATAATTTTGACATTATTGATATTAAAGCCAGGGTCGATTTCATGGGCATGTGACCAGGGCAGTAACATAGGACCCCACTCCTAGAAAGAGGCCCCAACCTTGGAATTTATTGCTCTGTGGACACCATCTTGAAATTTGTAATAATTTTACTTAGAATTGGTGTTTTGCAGTGAAGTCTCGCAGGACCATGTTCCACGTGCCAGGGGCTTGCAGCCTCAGCTCACACACAGACCCTTCTCAGCTGCCTCTAGGGCTGTGATCTCAGCTCCCTGCCTTCACTCCACAGTCAGTGCACACTTCACCCCTGCTGGGGGCCTGGGTGTGGGTGCAGGGTGGCTTGGAGTCAGGTGTGTGTGCCCCGTGTGCGAAGTCATGGGGTGGGGACCTGAGCACCTGTGAGAGTCTGGGTTTGTCCTCCCCTCAAATATCCCTGTGCCCAAGGGGACAAAACATCAACTACAAAATTAAAACCACCATGGCAGCCTGGTTGGGGGGGGATGGCGGGGGCAGGGATGGAGAGGCTGCAAAAGAAATGAAAAAGTCTTTGTACTACTTTTTGAACAAAGGGGCCCACATTTTCATCTTGAACTGGGACCCACAAACAATGTAGCTCATCCTGATTAAAGATTCCTTTTTACCCTTTATTTTTTAAATTAGAAAGAATCTTACAGTGATTATCTAGTCCAACGCTATTCAGACATCGCTTAAGGAAGAGGACTCACTTTTCAAAGGAATAGTAGGAAGATCACCAATACTCCCAAGAGATCAAAGCAAAGCCGCTGTTTTCGGTGCCGGGTGAAGGGGAAAGCTCCATAAAGTCTCTTTTCCTTGCTCCTCTCCTCCCAAAGGTGACCATGAAGCACAGTCCTGCGACCCTGGGGCTCGGAGCAACACAGACTAAAAACGAGTCAGCAACTCCAAACTATTCATTTGACAGAAGAGAAAACCTCGCCCCAGTAATTAAGTAACCTCTGCAGCCAGGTTTACAAAACTTTTCATGGTCAAATCATGATTAGAATTCAGATTTCTGGATTTCCAGTTCCAGGCAATATCTCTTTACTTGTTTCTCCTGAAATGTTTTATTGTAGTTTTTGGAGAAACAAATCTGCATTAATTAAGTTGAAGGATGCTCAAGATGGTCATTTCATCAAGATGTCGGTGTGGGTGACAGAGCAGACCAAGGTTATGCCCCGTGCATATGACACAAGTCCTTCTGCAGTTCTCATCCACCCAAATCTGCCCGTCTCCCCCACTTCTTCCACCTTTTCACTGTGCTTTCTCTATGCTGGATGCTGTGCCAAGAGCTTGACATGGAGCACCCACTTAAGTCTCACAGTATCCCCAAGTGGTCAGAATCCGTGTTCCTTACTCTATACATGAGGACATGGACTCTTACAATGGCTAAGTGCACCCAGGTAGGGTGGCATCACAGGGATTTGAACACAAATCAGGTTAACACCACAGCCCTGTGCACTTACCTGCTAGGCAAGCCTCTGGCTTTCTGAAAGGAGGCCAAATCAGGACTGGTCATTCCTACATTCCCTGCCCCTTTCAGCCAGCAACCTAGAGAGAGCTGAGGCACCTGATGGACCTCTTTTCTCTCCAAAGGAGGAACAGGGCTCATGCACTGCAGCAGGCTGCCTGTGGTCCAGCATCTCTCAGGATCCAAAGTGTGGGATGGAGATAACTATCAATGGGGCCTCAGATAGAGTTGCTCAAGGTGTATCTCAGGAGTCTGTTCAGGGGATCCAGGGGAAGGTCATAATTTTTAATTATTGTGCAAGCTTTTGAGACTGCAGCCCCAGCTGGAGTTTAAGAGTTGCCAGAGCTTGTTGCTGCCCTGGGCTGTTTTCCAGCAGCCGCTTTTGGAAAGTTGACAAATTTTACCCATGAGTGGCAACTCTCTCACAGGTTCTTATTTTAATCAATGACAACACAGGATTTTGCTACAACTGTTGCAGAGCACTGGATTTTGGGCACTAAGTTTCTTTACTGCACTAAAGAAAAGGGGAAATTTACTGTTGTCATTTGTTTTACCAAGATTAGTTCCTTCTGTGTCTCAAATGATTAAAATTTTTGCTTTCACAGCCTCTAATCTCAATCTCCAAGTATCACCTTTTTTTTTTTTTAATCTGCTAAGGTTTGGAAATATCATTAGCCAAAAGTTAAACTATTTTACAAAGTGATTATGCTTGACTTCTGTACTTGATTAAGTATTCATTGCGGGTGGCTTTATTTTCTTTGGACAAGTGTCTCAATTTAACTAACACTGAAATTTTTTTCCCAGACACACAAAGAATAAAGTTTGCATGCTAACGCTTGAAATAATTACATGGCAACTTAAATACTATTTAAAATATAATACCTGTATGCATTAGAAATGTTTAATTTATGTGGATGATGGGTTTTTTTAAAATTTTAACATTTATTTCAGATTTCCAGACTTCTCTGCCCTTGGAAACCTCAACAGAGCAAAATACAAAGCAAAATACAAAATAACAAGGCTATACCCTACATTTGTGCATTTATGAATTTATTCCACAATATTTATTGAATATCTGCTATTTCCCAAGCTTTGCACTAGGTGCTGGGGATACAGGGATGAATTGTCTCCATCCTCCCATGTATATGATTGAGATCAAGATGTTTAGGTGTTGGGATTAAAACAGGTACTGAGTGCAGCACAGGCATAAAAGAAAGAGTGGCTGGTTCTACCTGGGGCTGGTAAATCTGAAACACAGAAAGCATCAAAGAATGAAAAAGGAAATAAAGAAAAACAGTAGGCAGAATTTAATTATTTTACATGTAGTGTTTTATTAGTTACTACCGTATTTAATTTACATCATCCTATTTGGTCTTTGCACTACACAAAAAGTTATGTGACACAGGGATCATCCCTATGTTACCAGTAAGATTATTTTTGGTGAAGATCAAGTAGAAATTAAGGAACATAACAAGGACTCAAATTCTAGTGTTTTTGTTTTGTTTTTAATCTTAGTCACAGTCTCTTTCCATTACACACAAATGGCCTCAGCAAATTGAGGGCAGGGAAGAACCATTCTGGGGTTCTTAGTTGCTATTGTCTGTAATACCCAGTGCATTGTTTATTTTAATGACTCAAGATACCCTGGCAAAGAACATAGCCTCTCATCAAAGCTACAGCACAACTCTGGTGTCGTAAAAATAAATAGGCCTTTGGAATCTGGACCCCAAATTTAAATCACAGCACATCACTAACTAGCGGATGACCTAGACTGAATCACTTGGCCTTTTTAAGTTTCGTATTCCCTGCAATCAGATAGTCTTGCTCACCTCACAGAATTATCGCACAGGAGAGTCTCTGCTATGTGAGAAACATACATATTTAATATTAGTTCAATGTAAATTTCAATTTCCCACTAGCTTTCTATTCCAGCCTTTTCTTTGATCACTTCTGTAATTCAGAGCAGCCACTGGACCAACCTCCAAACCCCCCAAAGATGATGGAGAGTTATAAAAAAATGATGAGGTCAAAACTGCTTTTTAAATTAGTCTTTCCTCTTCATATCACTTTCCCTTTATAGCTTTCCTCATCTTGTTCTTTCAAAATTCTTTTTCAAAAGAAGTTGCCCTCCCACTGTTGACATACAAACCCTTTACTTAGGTTTGCATTCCATCCCAGTTCCCCTTTTCCTTGATCCATCCATCAATCCTTCTATTTCATACACCATTATTCTCTCTCTCCCCCCCCTTCAAGGATTTTCCTTATATCTATAATTGTGTCCAAAATACCTTTACTTTAAATACCTTGTGCTTTTGCTTTTCTTATTCTTCTATAGTCCTCCAAACTACTATTCTCTTTTTCTTCTCTTTTTTCACTGACAAATTTCTTTGAATAGTCTATTCTCACTGTCTTTTCTCAACTCTTAAAATCAGAGGTCAGTGTTAACTCTTACCTCGTGACCAATTATGTTCTATTATACTTGCTTATTTATAATATTAACCATCTCTAACCAATCGTAATTAAGCCGTCAGTATTTATTTCTGAACATCCCATGGGCCTGATGCTGTGTTAGACATTGAATTACTTTCAACACAGCTGGTTCTCTATTTTCTTCACTTGTTCTATTTCCACGTGTTGATATGAACACAGAGCACTGGGTTCTAGTTATTTATTTATTTATTGCCTCTCAACCCTCTGGGTTCTAGTCTTTTATCTTACTCTTTTTCTCTGCATTCACTTCCTCAGTAATATATATCCATTACAATGACTTCTGCCTTTAAATAGCTTGTTCTACATCCACATTGACAGTTCTGCACTACCTCCTTGTCCAATAGCACATTTTTAATGTTTGTGGGCTATGTCCACTTAAATACCTAAATAGTATCTAAAACTTGGCACATAGAGGAGCAGCTCATTGTGTCCTGTGTTTCTTCACATTTTTCTAAGAAAGAAATGTGTCATCTTTATATTAATCTGTCTTTGATTTTCATTGTATCTCTTTTCTTATTCTCCGAGTTCTATTTCTTTTGCTTTAATTTTCAATCTCTAATGCTTTACTAATTATCTTGATAAAATAACAATAGTTAACAGTTCTTGAGTACTTATTATGTGTTTGGTTCTATGCTTGGTGATTTACACATGATGATTGATTTAATCCCCAAACAAGGACATTCTGAGAATGAGACAACTGTTGTTTCTATACACATACACACACACACACACACACACACACACACACACATCTGCTTCCTTTTTGACTGTATTATATACTTAAGCTCTTACCTTTGTTTTTGTGATTTGTTGCAACTTCCTGGAACAAGGACATGTTTGGCCTGAGTTAACACATGAGTTTACTAGAACACTGAGAAAAGAGCATATTTTTCTGGAATCTACCTGGTCAAAAGTCAAAGAAACAGCTAAAAGCATTGCATTTTTGAAGTTGTAAGTGATAGAATGCTATCAATGGCAAGCTCCTATTATTAGGGTGTTTAAGATATTCAAAGCCTATTCTGTAATTGTTATTTGGCAGTGAAGAAATGATGATCTCCCAATGTAGAGTCCAAGGTTCTTTATTTAAACCACTTTATTGAGAGATGATGGACATAGAAAAAGCTGTACATGTTTAAGGTATGCAATTTGAGAGTCCAAAAGCATTTTGAAATTGAGATGCTCATAAAAATAGCCTTGTGCCAGTGCTTTCCTTTCATAGATGAAACTCAAGTCTGGGAAGTTCATTTCTGCACAGGGAAGGCAAAGGTAGTTTATGAGAATTGAGGGCTTCTTTAAACTCCCTGCTCTAGACAATACTCATTGTCTTGAGAAATCAATGGCAAGTTTCATTGGTAAACTACTTTTAGCCAATCAAGGAGCTGACTGTATTTTTCCTTTTTGGAAGAGGATCAGTTCCATGTCTTGTTATTTTCTTGCCCTAGCTTTAATGTAAGTAGATCTCCCACCAATTCTGTCATAATATGTACTGATATCTGACACAGGTGGAGCCTTTCTATGATTAGAAACAAGGTGGTGGTGCCCAGCATAGTGGCTTACAGTGGGCCACAAGTGCACATATACACTATGCTTTTCTGTAATATTCTACTTATTGTAGCTTGAGTGGGCTATACATGTTATATTAAGCTAAGATGCTTGTTCTTTATTTGGAAAATTTTGAGGACTCATTGAAGTTTGCAACTTCTTCTGAGACCTTTGACTTGTGTTTACTATTCTCTATTACTTAAACACTGAGTATCTTTAAGCATGGACAAATGGACCAGTTAGCTTTTACTATGCTATGTCTTAAAATAGCATTCAGGATTCTGAAGTTTGGCAATTTGGACTTGGCTCAGCTGGGTGGTACTTCTGATTTCATTAAGGCTCACTCATGCATCTGCCTTCAGTGGCCAGGTCAGCAGTAGGTGACTAGGTGACTATTGGAGGATGGCTCTGTCTGGAACAATCCATCTCTGTTCTGCATAGCTTTGATGTTGCAGCTGGCTGTCTTGGACCACATCGATATGACAGGATTCCAAGAGAGCAAGCAAAGGCGTGCAAAGTCACTTGAGGCCTAGGTTTGGAACTGGCAAACCTCTATTTCCTTCACGTTTTGTTGGTCAGAGAATGTCACTAGCTGAGCCAGATCCAAGGGGTGGAGAAATAGAGTCCAGCTCTTGAAGAAAGGAGGTCCAAAATCTCATCATAAAGGATGTGGATGAAGGGATATGTGAACAATTGAGGATGGCTTTGTAATTAATCCACCACAAGGAAAGGATAATAGTGAAGAATCTCACTTCATAACCACAGTGAAACAATGCCCAGAAATAAAGTCAGGAGTGATTTGGGGTGATTTATTTTCCTTAATAGATCTATTTCTGATTATTCTGTACATACTGAAGCAATGGTTCTGAACATAGGAACTTCTCTAACATTCAAGTTTGGTGGGGTCACTACAAATCTAATGAGCAAGGATCCATTAGGCAGGGGAACTAATAGGCATAGCCAGATGTCATCAAGCCAGGTGGTCAGAGAACAGGGCAATCCGTTAGAGAAGGGATGGCTTCGTACAAGTCAGGAGGAGCAGGGAGGGGAAATTGAATGACCTCAGTGGCCGAACAGTCCAACTTCTTTCCATAGCTATGACTAATGGTTTGATAAATGAAAAACGTACTTTAGCTGACAGGTCACTACATCACCATTGTGTGTTTGCCTTTAAACCACAAGAGCCAGAGAGAAGGTTCCTTATGCTGTTTGCAAATGGAAACTAATGATTTATGTTCTCACACATGAACTTGCAAACAGGGACTGCATCACTGCTTTCCAAATTGTAAGTAGCCTTCTCGAACAGCCCAGCAGGCATTCCCAGCAGAGCACATGTTTCCCTCCAGCCTCTCCCTTGTATATTTCTGCTATGGTGATTTTAGGTCATTTACATTATCAAAAAAATTTGAAAGAAATAGAGAGTAATTGTGGTAGTGTATTACGACTATCTTTGTAAGATTCTATTGCATATTGCAGCACATGTGAGGGCAAACACAAATTATTTTAATGGATTGGTTTGCTAAAAGATTAAAATGTGTAAAATTTTGTGGAATATTGTTGTAATGTTGGGGCATAGAATTTACAAATGTTAACTATCACATTGCTTGTTTTCATAAGATTAATACACCACAGACAGAGACCTGTAGATGCTTTTATACTTTTTTCCCTACTTCAAGGAAAAATGTGTTTCAAATATTTTATTCTTTAACCATCACATAACTATGAATCAGTTACATATATGGGTAGATCAGAGTCAAAATTATATTGACAGTGTCTTGGCACCAGATTAACAATTACTGCTTCTTAATGGTACTTCAAGTCTACTTGAACTGCTTGAATGTCATATGCAATTTCATCACTTGAACCAGTGATATAGGGAAATAGGTCTCTCCATTCCAAGTCAAAATCTATTTTCACAATAATGAGATAATGAATCCGTACTATTTTAATTCCAATCACAAATTTTATAAGTGGTATTCAAACATATATATATATTAGAAGTCACAATGTAGGATGTGAAATACTTCAATTCATTGGCTTTGTTTTGCTTTCCTTTAGCATGCAGAATAATATTTTGGTCAGTGGCCAATATTCAGAATATCCCTGCATTATAAAACAGAATTTCCTGCTGGGAAGTTCTCTCAAAAGAATTTCTTTAAAGAGATATAACTAATATAAGAAATTTAGGGGCAAATTTGCATATTCACTCATTTTTCATTGTTCCAAAAGCATTCATATGGGACCCTTTTCTAGTTCCCTGTGATCAAGGAGTTTACATTGTATTGGTTACTTATATAATTTTGTTGAAAGATTATTTTCACAAGGGATGCATCAAATTATAAAGCATTAAAAATAAGGAGAAATTCCAGTTTTGGCAAAGACTTGGGAGAAATGGCTGCTCTCAAATACTGCTGTTAGAAGTATTAATTGGTACAGTGTCTCTGGAGGACAATTTGGCAACACGTATGAGAAGCTATAAAAATATGCATTCCCTTCCACCCATTAATTCTACTTTTAAGAATATAACTCAAATATTAAATGAGACAAGTATTTATGTAAAGATGCATATAAAAGTATGTTCAACTCAGCATTCTTAATTCTAGTTAAAATTAAAAACAATCTAGATGCTCAATAATTGGAGACTGGTCACGTAAATTATGGTACATTCAAAAAATGAAATAATGTAGCCAACAAAGAAATGATACAAATCCGAGTGAAAGGATATTAAATATGTTAAATGAAAAAGCATGTCATCTGAAAGTAAATTTATAATTCCACTCTGGTAGCTATTGAAGTAATTTTATGTGTGTGTTTATGTACATATATTTATGTGGATTTGCATGTGTATACACACAAATGAAAAAAGTCAATAGCAAAGTAAACAAAGTATAAATATTAGTTATCACAGCAGTAGTGGGATGATGATGAGGAGGAGGAGGAGGAAGAATGTGATGATTGCTTTCGCTTTTTATTTTCTATTTAAATTTCTTAACTTGGATTACTTGTATAAAAATAAATACATGAAAGTAGGGTAAGCTAATTCAGTTGAGTGTGTGTCCTTAAAGCAGAAACTAAAGGATTGCCTAGATGTAATTCACTGCCCAGACTAGCCTGGCTGCTAAAGAACTCTTGAGGCCATCTCAGTATTTTACCTTGAGCAAGTTAGGTAGCTAACACATTATCTGATGGCTTATCTGAATGTATTCTTTCAGAGAGTCTCTTAATAACATATTTTCCTATTTCTTCCCTGTTTCCTTTTATCTGTATTGCTTTAACAAAATGTTTTTCATTTTCCTGGTGATTAATTTGTGCTTTTCTATTAGGAAAGAGATTATGAACCTCTGTTAGCATAAATCAGAGTATGACATTGCTCAGCACATATACACAGTATTTTAGTTCATGGTGATCCAAATTCTCTAACTGTATTTTTATACCATCCTCACAGTCTCTGCCTCAGACTGAAAAGGAAAGATATTCAGGTTTCCAAAACCAGTAAGAATTTGGATAGAGTCCTCAGACAACTTATTCATTTTTTTTCCCTTCCTGGTTTCTGGCTGAGACGTGTGATGTTGGAACATTATAAATCCACATCCCAGTCTTCAAAAAAATGAGGAAATACCCCAGTAAAGAAACAAAAGCTCCTGAATTGGATGCCTTTAGAAATCCATCAAGTTATAAATAGTCTTTAGAAGAATCACCCTCAGTGCAGAAAATACTTGTATGTGGGTAATCTGCTTTTGCACATTACTGAAAATAGTTATTTTGGGAAAAACAGAAAAAGTTCAATGCCGAAGTACTTTTTGCTCACTAAGACCTAAAAATGAGGTGCAAGAGTTATCTGATTTTTTAGCATAACCAAAAATTGACAATTAGGGGAGGAGTAGGAAGTGAGACCCATTTATATACATGATCTCAAGGAAGCCCCTCAATGATCTCCTGGAAAAACTTCTTAGCACCCTCACTTTACAGATGATAAAACTAAACCCTAGAGACTAAAGAAGTTGTCTAGGGTTACACTATTTGCATGTGGCACAGCCAAAATTTGACCTAAAGTCTTCACACTCTTATTTAGATTGGAAAGAGGGGCAGAACTGGAGAGGAAAACATTATTGGTACATTTGTTGAAATTAGAACCAATAATAATTATCTTCTCTGGTCAAAGTCTGAACCAATTAGCAAATAAGAATAAGGCAAGTGAGACAGCAAAAGATTGCCTTGATTACTGACAAAACTGATATAAGGGGAAGGGGCTAATATCTTTGGGAAGATGGACTTATCAATACTGAGCTCAGAATTAAAGCAAGCATCCCATCCAGGTAGAGACCATTCTAGAAAGCCACAGCTTCCATTCTGGAAACAGGCAGAAAACAAACAAGAACCCATGTTCTCTGTAGGCAGGCTTCCTCCCAGGAAAAATAATAAAAAAAAAAAAAAAGATGAAGTGATCTAAGTTTGCCTGTTTTATTCTTTCTAAGTTTAGCAATAAGAAAGTCTCGCCCCTTCCCCTATGGAGCAGTAGCGGAGAGGGCAGCAGAGAGATGAGGAATGATACATTAGTGGAACTTCCTCCATGTGGAAGCAAGCATCAGGAGTGTGGGAGAGTGATTCCCACACAACAATTTTGGTTTGTGCAGTCTGATAACTCCAAGCATCAAATTGTGTTTCTTTTTCAGCTATCATAAATTTTAGGGATTCTTGGAAAAAACGTGAAGAGAATCTGACAAATCTGGAGGGCTGAACCTTCCCCAATATTTTTCCTCCCTTTCCATCCCATCATGTCCTGCTACTCCCTGCCCCAGATGTAGACATAACTCTGAGTTAGAGTAATAAAAGTTTATTTGTAAAAAGAAGGAGAGTTTTGGAAGATAAGATTCCCAGGGGAAAAGGCAATTGAGGAGCACCTAACTGATATTCCCTTAAAGTTGGGAGGATCTGCAGGGTGGAGAAGGCTGAGATTTTTCTTCACAGATGGAGTATGATGAGAGATTGCCCAACAGATGTGTCTTGGGACTCCAGAACATGATAGCAGAGCTGGGAAGGAAGCAGAACATATCTAGGAACACCTCCAGGACCTACAACCCACAATTGGCATGGAAGAAATTCAGAAGTGCCAGCATGTAGATTAGTTGACAAAAAGGTTTGGGTCATGGACTCTGGAAGTCACATGATGAGGAGAGTTGAAGTCTATAAAAGCTGATATGGAGAGCACTGCTGGCTGGTTCCACTGCTAAAAATATCTGAGGAGGATCAACAAGACTGAGTGCTGCTTGGGCTCTGAAATACCCTCTCAATACAGCCAGGCAGAGGAGTCACCCAATGTCATCATCCATAATTTGAAGCAGATGAGAGTGGAAATTGAATCATACCTTCAGCATACCAGTGTATAGCCAGTCATGAAGCAATTGCCCCCAGCTTGCTTGAGAAATTTCCTTCTCTTCCCCTCCTGCTCCATTCTTGAAATTGAGTGGAAAGGAGGGAAAGTCTAAGATAGAGCTTTGAACTGAACTGACCCTGAGATCAATCTTGAATTTACACAAAGTCACTGGATTGAATTAAGAAATTCCAAAAAAGAAAAAAAAAAAGGACTACATAGTTATTCTATAGTTATTCTATTAAGGAGCAGAGAGTGGGGCTCATGACCTAAGAAAAAATAGTTTCCTTTTGCATAAATGGGTTTTGTGAATTAACTATGGATAAACATAACTGTATCCATAACTTCATTGTGTTATTGTGTTGTACTTTTCTTCTAACCACTTCATCTGGCTCCTGGTGCCAGGTGAATAGAAAAATTATAATCTATTCATTGTGCTATAATTAACAGAAGAGCAGGTTTTACAGACCTGAACCCAAAATGTTCCAAGGAAAGCAATTCTAAGTGCTTCCACAAGAGAATACTATTTCTCAATGGTTCTTTGGATTCTAGCCAAGACCCTCAAAGGAGATAAATCTAAAATCACAGCTCTTGACAGCAGTAGCTGAGAAGTGGTTGTTTGGAGGATATAATCTCTATGACAACCTTGTGCTTGGAGAGAGCTCTTTTTATATTACATCAATGACACAAATGTCCTTGATGGCTGATATAACGGATTTTCATACTCATTTTTTATTTCTCTATTTTGCGTGGATGATGATGTAAAAAGTGGAACCAAAAATAACTGATCTTACATATACAAATCCTCTCCTGTATTAGGGTATGTTACAGCTGTGATCTCCACAACATAATTAAAAGGTGTTTCTAATTAACCATCAGCATATAGAGTAATCTAGATGTTCTACAATGCATGATGCAAGGATACTAGAATTAGAGAGCTGGAAGAGACAGATATTTCTAGTTCTCATTCCACTCCTCAATTTTAAAGATAACGAATCCCAGGTTCAGAGAAATATTGTTATTTGGCTAGCATGCCTGAACTCACTGGTGGTAGAACTGAAAACAGAACCTAGGTCTTAGGAAAAGCATTCTTGGGTTTCTTTTACTTGTGAGGAATATATTTCTATTTAGATTCAATCCTACTGAAAGCATAATTCTTTATGAAGATGCCTTATAAATCCAGAATCAGGCAGTACACAATAGGGCTTCAGAACTCAGCCTCTGAGGCTAGATTGCTTGGTTTCAAAACTTGATGCCTCCACTCTTTAGCCATGTGAATGGATAAGTAGCTTACCTTCTACGGCCTAACTTCCTCATTTGTATAATGGAAAAATTAAGTGTCTCCTTCATAGAGCTCTTGTGAAGGTTAAATAATTTATCCATATATAGCCTTTGGAGGACTGGCTACACAGTAAAACTCAATAATGTTCTTTCTTCATACATATGGGGACATGCACCCATGGAGGAATCACCCAATGAAATGAGCACAGTGAGGCATTGAGGGGGACCAATGTTTTAATTCATTTTATGTTTACAGTCTGCTTGCATAAAGACGTAACATTCATTAGAAATAGGTGTAGCTGTAGCATTGTTGAGGAAGACTAAAGAATCCTGAGTAATTTGGCCCCTTAACTTTGGATCTCACCCCTTGTTCACTCGGCCATTTTCTCCCTTTCCTATTGTTTCTGAACTATTTAGGAAAGTTTTAAAGGAAAATAGAAAATTAAGAGCAGCTGATGGAACTCTTCTGGCTCCTTTACTGGACACTGTAAAAATGTAGAGTGACCTAAATTCACACGCACAGCATCCCGTGAATGTCTTAGAATTCCAGATGCAAATCCTTTTTCCTTCATTTTCCCTGTTTCTATCCTCTGTCTCTCAGCTGGGGAATTCCTATGAGCAAATCTCAGTGCATTTTCATTTGGATGAATCCTGGGAACCCAGACATGTAATGCAGCATCTGGGAAACATGGGAAACCCTTTAGTTAACCTCCCCCGAGTTATCTGGAGATGAGAAACATCTGTTACCATCTTTTCAGTGACAGGGTATTTGATGGGTTTATTTTTCTGCTTTGCTTTGGTTATTCTCAGCTCAGCAAAATACTTTCCATAAAGAAGTCATCACAAATAGGTATGATAAAGTCATGAACTTGAGGCGTTACCAATCATAAATACACTGTAAAACATCCCAGCTATAATCATCTCCCACTATTGAAATTATCTATTATTAATAATATATAGTTAAGATATTCAAAAGATTGTGCTTTTGGATCTCTGCAGAACAGCACCCAAGAAACAAGTTCTCTGTGTTAGTTTGAACACAACTGGAAGAAATTAAAAAAAAAATGCAGTGAAACAGGTGCAAGGGTGTTAGAGTCACTGAAGCATTCATGTAACTGTCTTCGGTCCCATAGAATAGTAGCATTTGGCAAGTCTCTATATAAATAAGGTTGGGTTTGCCAGAAAAGTAAAATAACACTACTGGTAAGTTAAAAAAAAAAATCATACCCTATCAGAATTTCCCTGCATTCCATCCAATATTTCTATGAAACCTTGGTAATCGGCTGATTCATCACATATAAATTCCATTCCAAAAAAGAATTAAAAAGAAACTATAACTTTCCCACTATTGCTCTGTAGAAAAGCAAAGAGCAATATTAGAGATATGTTTGCCGATTTCTTGTTCATAAAGAAATATGCCATTTTTGCTTAGTGATACTCTTTCTCTCCTCATCTCCTCCAAGGTAGTAGTAGTAAGACAATTTAAGGAATATCTAAAATGATAAAAGCAGGAATATAAAATATTCTTTCTTGTGAATGAAATGGCTTTGGTTAAATTATGTAAATATCTATAGATGAGCTTGCCTGATTGCAAACTGACATTCATCTGAGTTTCAAATTGAAGTAACCTACCTCACCCATTTAAGCAGTTAACTGACTTACAATAAGTTTATGACTGCAACTCAGTTGGATAGCTTTAATCAGGGTTTAAATTACATAAGATTCATAGATCATAAGATTTAGATTTTTTTTTCCTTTATGGGTGTGGGGAGAGAACAGGCTGGGAAACAAGCTCTTGGATGAAGTACTGGGAACATTTTTTTTTTAACTATTAAAGATCTGTTTACAATCTATGGCATCCCATTTGGGTTGCTCTTTAGCTAAGTAAAATGACAACTGTCCTCTGTTTATAACTGAGAAATTCCTGTGGCTGTAGAGTCTGGGGACTAACCTTCAACTCACAGAGACCTCCCAAACTCCCACTTCGCTTTTTCTTACTCATACAACTTTGTGATGACTCCACTTCCAGTTCAGAAATGAATCTTCTAGAAGTATTTCTTAGGATTGTAAATTGATACATGAAAAGAAAAAAACCCATAATGCACAAAGTCATTTGCTTAGCTGGTGACACACACCGCAAACGTGCACTAATTAAACTTGTTAAGCATACATTGGGCTGAGCTAGTGCCCAGAGAGAAATAATCTGTAATAATATGTGTCATCTCACTTTCAAGGTAAGGAGTCCAGAATATAGAGAAGATGTTGGAGAAGTCCTATCTTGGGAATGACAATCTAAGTTTCTGACTATGGGTTATATAAAATAACTCACCCCACTGGGTAGATAATATTTCCAGTAAGCCACCCCTATAGAGCATGTCAGCTATTGGGGTCTGTCTGACAGCTGTTCATTTGCCTGAGCTGCTGGCCACAGAGCAGCTTATATGTGATGAGTCCCTAATGGTGGGGAAGAGGGTTTTGGGGGATACTGAGGGGAGGCAGGAGCTCTATCTTCATTCAGTAAGGAGACCAGGGGTCTGTCAGAGGACTTCTTATTTTCTCCACTTTGGTTCTGCAGACAGAGTTGGGAAGAAGAATAAAAACAAAAAACTTATGTGCCAAGCGTATTTACTTTTGTTCTCTGTTGCATTGTGCTGATCAATGCCTAAAAAAATTATGTTTCTGTGAGAAACTAGTATCTTCTGAAAGATTAGCAAGTACTTCATGACAAAAAAGCATGCTGTGGTCTAATCAGTTTGGAAATCACAGGTTAAACGAAGCTAAATAGGTTTATTTTCTGTAGGATTCTCATAGCCTTTAATGTTATTAATTAGCTGTCCTATCTCTAAACAGTATTTTCAGACAGAGAAAGAGATAGAACAACAACAACAACAACAACAACAAAATGAATGGCGTAGGGAGGCCGTCGGCCACATCTGCCACAATATAACCGGAGGTATGATCCTCCAGCGGCAGAGGAACAAGAATAAATAACACTACACTTAAGCCATCAGTTATCTTTTCAACAATGGCCACTAGCATCTCACACTTCAGTTTGGGAAATGGAAATAGAGGGCACCAGCCCTGGTGTCAAACCTTGTGGATTGCTGCTATGTGACATTGTGCAAATTATTTAACTTCTTGCTTCAATTTTCACAGCCATCCCGAGTTCTCGGAAAGATTGTTTGCCATTATGCCTGTAGCACTTTGGCACAGAAATGATGAATTGTGTTCTCCTTTCTCTCCTGGGCTTTCACTCTCGCCCCAGCTCCAATTTGTCATTTGAGCATAAAGTGCCTCGGACAGGAATGGCCACTGCCCTGCCACAGTACATATTGCCCCAGAGAATAGAGTTAGTGTCTGGGAGTGATAGCCTCTAAAATACCTTCTGTCATTTATCCCATTTACCCATTCAGCCAGGCTGCCAACATATTCTTACAGGTATGCACTATGAGTCAGGCACTAGGGATAGAAAGACGGCTGCGGTTTCACTTCCTGACTAAGCTTACTGTACCATGGTAAAAAGGTAAAAAAGCCACTTAAACCATCAGTAGCGCTTGAGTGTGAGAACAAATCCGATGGGGAACCTTCGGGGTGCTAACTGTGAGGCCAGGAATCCAGGGGAGGGAGTGGAGAGTTAGTGCAATTACTTTCTCCGACATACGGTGAGGGAACCACCCAAAGCTCACATCCACGGTGGAATAAGGAGAGACTCGAGTGAAGAAATGAAAGGGGAGGGGCTGTACCTTCAAAACGGGTTTCTCAATCCTTCTGTAGTTCATAAGAATGATTGGGTTTTCACGCTCGTGCGTGAGATGTGCCTCCCCCAATCCTTGTTACAATGATGTCGTCACATTACTCGTCTGACATGAAGAAAAAAACAAAAGCAAAACGGGTTTCTCACTTGACCTCCAAAGCAACTTAAAAAGTTGGTAAAGAAGAGTAAGTAATTTTTCTTAAGTACAGATAGTCATTTCCTAGTGGAACCCGAGGTTTCCACTTTCAAGCCCCGACTGTTCACCGTTGTAGTGTTGTTGAGCGGCTGCAGGCAGCATAAACCTAGAGGAATTGGCTTAAAATCTCCCACTAAGGATTAACCCCTAATTAGGTACCTAAACAATGATGCTTCCTCAGAGTTCTGTCCTTCTCACTTCTTAACTCTATTCGTAAGATTTCACCTTGTTTTTACCTCTGTCGTAATATATACGTTTGTGACTGCGTGATTGCATGAGATCGGGAACTATGTTATTTTCCTCCAGATATTTTAAGTACCTAGCTTGTGTTAATTGCTATAAGTAATTAATTGACATACTGAGATTAGCTTTGCTAATTTATATAATTAATAAAACCCGGCCTTAACTTGGACATTCTTTTGTTAAATGTAATACTTTCCCAACTAAATCATTTTGACCTATTTTTCTATGACTGCATCTATTAACATAAAGGACTAGAGCAGAGAGATTATAGGGATAAGAGGAAAGATCTCCTCCTTTATCGATATGCTGGGGCCTAAAGAATCTGTAGCCCTCTTCTCGTAATGCTTTTGGGTAAAAAATATGCTAAAGACTGGCAGAGATCAGTCTTGACTCTGTCAATTCTGCACAATTCATAGATTAGCTATCCTTTACTGTATTAAAGATGATTAAGCCAGAAGTGTTTTAGAAAAATTATGAAGTCAAATAGACTTTAGCTCAAGCCACTTAAAGTCTTGTTAATTTCAATATTTTTAAGAAATATCTTATTCTTTAAAAAAAAAAAGAGCTATATTAGACCCCAAGTTGGCATTAGGCTTAGTGGTTAGGTTAATTATAGATTTAGGGATTAGTTAGGAAGAGTTCTTTGTATCATGGATGGCAAGTCAGGGGATACTTCAATAGGCTTTACAGTCCTCTAGTTGTGTTTCAACTTTCAAGACTTAAGGTTCACCTTTGTTTGGGTGTGGTCATCTTGTTTGTGGAAGCTGTCTATTCATTTAGCAAAAGCTGAACAAGCTAAGTTTATCACTAAAATTATTTTAGCACTACACTAAATGGTGAACATCAATCCTATTAAACCAAAATAGGAAAATGGGTTGCCTAGCTGTTACTAGGCAGCACACGCTATGAATTTGTTGAGCTCTTCCTTCATTTGGCTTGCTAGTCAAAATTTGGTTAAATAAATGTCCTCATTAAATAACTAAAGCACTGAGCACTAGTCAGGGGAAAAAAAATGAAAATGGGCTTTGGGGTATTTGTTCCTAGTTTTTCTAGAACATTTTGACACAAGTTTGGTTTAAGTTGGGCATTGTCACAAAGGGTGGAAATAGTGTCTCCTTTACTCATTCCTAGGATGTTTATATGATTCCATTTGCCTGTGTACAATTCCCAGGGATAGAATTATATTATTAGGTTTCCTGATGGGAGTTTCACATAATTTATATGGTTTGTTTAATTTCACATTGCCTTTTGTGGACAGGACTATTTGTTTTGCCAAATGGAAAGCCCACTCAAAAGTCTCACTCACAAGCTAAAGGAAAGGAGTTTAAGATTGTTTGCTTGAATACAAGGCTCCACTTCTTATTCTAGAAATGATACAGAAGATGTCCAAAATCTTCTTGGCTATAACTGATTATTAAGAAATCCTACTTGAATCATTTCAGAACAAATTAAAAACATGCATATGAACTGAATACCCTTCAATTACAAGATTTTATTTATTTATTTATTAAATCAGGGGTAAGACTGTTAAGCCAAATGCACTGTGGAGTTAGTTAAAAATGTTTAATAATCCAAGATGCTGAAAAACCTCTGAATAGACTATAGTCACCCATGCTATCACTGCCCAATAGGAAAGGGAATTATTTGGTGATTCTGGTTCTGGGTCTTTTTTGTCTCACACGGTTTTTCTATAAGTCTGAGACCAAGATATACATAGAAGTCAGAGCCCATGAACAAAAGACTGCATTCCTGCAAGTCTTTATTATACACAGGCCTAAAGCACCTCACAGCTGAGAATCTGCTCTCACTATGCAGACAAGACAAAATGACACTATCCAGACAAGACATCCTCTCTCTCTCTCTTCTTTTTCCTTCTTTACCTCCCATATACAGATGATAAAAACTTGCCTATGTCTGGATTTAAGGAGACAAAAAGGCCTTGAATTCCAAAATGTTCCAAGTACATTTTGCCACCTCCCAGGAGGTCAGACCACAATGAGTCAAAAAGAATATCCTTGGCCACTTCCTAATTTGTTTTTACTTTGAAATAAAACCCAACTCAATACCATGTGCACTCTTAATAAGTATTAAAATTCTCGTATATAAAATGATGTCAATTGTCTCTTCCTACACCCGTGCCCATTCTTAATGAAACTTTTTCATTTACACTCCAGAGATCTGTTCTCACAGTTTTAGCTGAGAGGTTTGTGGGAACTTGGAACTTCTCCTAGCATACCTCTGACCCAGGATGGACCAGCAAGGTTCTGTTAGAATTTGGAACTGTAGTGTAGAGTTCTAATTAGGCTTTATTTGGCACTGTGCAGTCAGACAGTAGAACCATAGACAGAACAGAGCACATACTGAGGCAGATGTGCAAACCAAAGCTTTCAAGAAACCAACTTTGCTTCCTAATTTTCTACTTGCTAGGCTTTGTGTCCTTGAGGCCCGACTATATTTCTTGTGTGTTCTGTGAAATACTCCCGAACTATTCCAATAAATTCCCATTTTTGCCTAAGTTAGTTTAATTTGAATTACTACCAAACTATCCCTAAGAGAACTACTGAGACATTTCAATTACTACAGAACTAAATCTTTTCAGTTACCATTCCTGAAACTGTGTTTTACAAGACTATTTTGTATGCTATAATGTGTTAGCACATATAGAAAAGTGAAATTACATCATAGACTAACCTTAGACTCTCAAGTCATATGCTATTTCTATACTCTATGAACTCTTCCCTTGTCTATTAGCAAAATTACAGTTTTTTTTTAAAAAAATTATTTCTGTGCATAAATTTTGTACATTTTAAGAAAAGGCCATATTATTTAGTTTCCCTAGATATTCCTGTTTAAAAACTAAAAATAAGTAAATAAATAAAAAGAACAATAAACCCATTTGATCCAGAAATTTTAGCAATATAGCCTGTGATTTTTAAGATGGCATTGAGCATCAGAGCTTCTACTATTAAAGAGGAACACACTGCTGAACAGAGTTTATATACAGGCCCTATTTGTTGGCTAAGCACCCACAGAAGCTGTCTTTGTCCCTTTAGGCTGATCCTAGCTAAGATATACTTGGGGGTAAAGATGTTTACTTCTAAAAATGTTGGCCCAATGTTGATACATCAGATATTAATATTTGAGAAAACCTGAAAGTCTAGATTTATATGAAATATGTCTATTTTAAAATGATAGCAGGCTATTATCAAAAAGACAAAAGGTTAACAAGTGTCAGTGAGAATGTGGAGAGAAGGAAACCCTTGTACATGTTTGACAGAAATGTAAAGTAGTATAGCCATTATAGAAAACAGTGTGGAGGTTCCTCAAAAAATTAAAACTAGAACTACCATATAATCCAGCAATTCCTCTACTCGGTATAATATGTCCAAAAGTTATAAAATCAGTATGTTGAAGAGCTATCTGTACACCCATGTTCACTGCAGCATTATTCACAATAGGTAAGATGTGGAATCAACGTAAGTGTCCATCACTTAGGAATGGATAAAGAGAATGAGTTATATATACTCAATGGAGTACTATTCAACCTTTTAAGAGAAAGAAATCATATGATAACATGGAGGAACCTGGAGGATATTATGTTAAATGAAATCAGCCAAACACAGAAAGACAAATACTACATGATTTCACTTACTATATGTGTTATCTATAGTAAAAAAGTCAAACTCATAGAAACAGGGAGTAAAATGGTAGTTTTCAGAAGCTGCCTTATTTGGGAAGATGTTGGTCAAAGGACACAAAATTTCACACTTAGATAGGAGGAATAAGTTCAAGAGAGCTCTTGAACATTATGGTGACTACAGTTAATTACTATTATATTAATATATCTGAAAATGGCTGACAGTAGAATTTTTACCAAAAAAATAATAATAATTATGTGAAATAATGTATATGTGGAATAGCTTGGTTTAGCCACTCCACAATGTATATATATATCAAAACATCATGTTGTACACCATAAATGTAAACAATTTTTACAGTTAAAAAATAAACTTTGAAAAAGAATTTTAAAATAGATTTAGATCTATATTCACTGCTACACATGCCATTTTGTATTGAGGATTAAAGAAAAATTATATGGCAAAGTATGATTCCGTTTAATTAAAAATACACACAAAAAATAAATTTAACAAAAATTAAGTGTTAACAAATAACTGAATTTGAAACACACACATATACATATAATCTTTATGAAAATAAACAAACAAAAACTTCTGCACCTTTATCTATTGCTTTATTACTAATGCCTTAAATTCTTATAATCTGACTTTTACTGATACCACTTGCTTATTGAGGCTGCTGAGGTCCAAAAAAATTTATGTGAGCTGCCCAAGGCCAAACAGAACTATGCTGAGAGTGGGGAATAAACATATTTTGTGAGTACACATAAAATTCTGTTAGGCAATAAACACATCAGGTTCTGACATCAGCTATCAAATTACTCTTTCTCTAAAACATAAATATCATATGTTCCTAAGTTTCTAATATTTTGTATTTATTATATAACATCAAAAAAGTCAGAACTTCAAAATCATCTTTAACCCCCAAATCCTAGTTTACATCTTCATACCCTCACCCTTGGAATGGATCGGTAACTTCTAGGTAGTGTCCAGGTTTCCAGTTGCTTACCTTTTCATTCATTATCTAGCACAGTAATTATCTTTATAAAACAACAAATGTTATGTGATTCTGCATCAAAAAATGGCTCTCATTTACAGATATAATAAAGATGAAGACCCTCAACTTTTTAATGTGACCCAATTCAGCTCCCCATCTTATCATCTATCCTTTATGCTCTAGTTAAAGTCCTGTGCTTCAATAGCATTACTTCAAAGTTTACTCAACCAAAGGTGATTTGAGGTATGCTAAAAAGAATTCCGATGTCATGGGCTGGGGAAGATAAATCCCAGGGTCTAATAAGTTTTGGGAAAACTAGTTAGCATAGTTAAACCAATTTGTTTAGTAGGTCCACGAGCAATTACTGAGTGCTATATACTGGCTCTCTACTGTGCCACGCCCCAGGTATGAACTGGTAGACGGGAGAGACACAGTTCCTGTTTCTCCCAAAGTGTGTAAGTCCGACACAGAAGTTCTTAGAGCCAAGCCTGTTTAACCACAGAGTTGCTCCTTAAACATCTACAACAGTACATGTTTTCACAAAATGCTCCTCTCTCTCCCATTGACTTGAACACTTGACCCCGTCCCTGCTTCCTTTCACATAGTTTTCTTTATGCCTAAGATGCTCTTTATCCTCTTTTTGATTCAATAAACTCCTCTTATCTCTCCCTTCCCACCAGTTCTTAAGTTCCCTTTACTAAGAAGCTGCTCTGACAAGCTCAGGAAAGGTTAGCTGCTCTGACCTCAGCCCTATAGCGCTTTCATAAGCATCTTCATGTATTTTCTATAAAGGATTAGGGACTTTTTGTCCTCCTTCCCCACTCCTCCTCCCAGATACTGAGCAGAGGCCATATATCAGGCTTCTCCTTATCATGAATTTCGTATACACTGCTAGGCAGATATTTGATAAAACCCTACAGTGACTTTTCATTTCTCCCAATCTCTGAACGTGTCTCTTGACACTCTCGCCCTCTCTCACTTTATTGCAGACATATGGGCCTCCCTGCAGTTCATCACACTCTATACAAGCATGCTCCTGCTCCGTGGCCTTTGCCTTTGCTGTTCTGTCTGCTCGGAAAGCTCTTCCCTGTGGAACTTCTCTGGCTATCTGCATAAAATAACAAATCTCCACCAACCCATGAAAGGTTCTATGCTTCCTCCTCTGTATTATTATCCTTCAGAGCACTGTATCATGTACTGTGTAGTTAACTATTGTTATATAACAAACCATCCCAAAACTGAGTGACTTAAAATGACATTGATTTATTGTTTCTCTTAATTTTCTTGGTTGACTGCTCCTGACCATCCCTCTGTTGATTTGCCTGGGCTCATTCAAGAAGCTACATTCAACTGGATGGTTAGCTGGGCTTAAAGATGACATCACCCGCATATTTGGCACATGTCTGATTGTTAGCTGGGGCACATTAGTTCTCCTCCATGTAGCTGCTCATCCTCTAGGAGGCTAGAGTGACTGCCCTTTGTGACTGACTCTGTTAATTCTCCTAAGAGTGTAAGATGTAAGTGATAAGGTTTCTTAAAAGCAGAGATTCCCAAACACCAACAGCACTTCTGCTATATTCTATTTTTTTATTTCAAAATATTAAGGAGGATGCAATAAAGGGCGGATAACAAGAATCTATATGGATCACATGGATCACTTTTGTGATGCTTGAGTCACAGCTATAAGTGTGACGATCACCCAAATAGTGTTCATTGTACCTGTTAGGTAGGTTTTTGTCCATTGCCTCCTCTACTTTTCTCCCTGCTTGATTTCCACTGAGTCTTACTTCCCTCTGTGGCACATGTGTGCTCATTGGTTAGTTCCAAATTAATGAGTACATATCGTGTTGTTTTTACATTTTTTAGATACTTTACTTAGGGTAATGGTCTCCAGTTCCATCCAAATTGTTGCAAAAGGCATTAATTTACCCTTTTATGGCTGAGTAGTACTCCATGGTACACATATACCACATTTCATTAATCTACTCATGTATTAATGGGCACTTAGGTTGATTCCACATCTTTGCAATTGTGAACTGTGCTACAATAAACATTCAAGTGCAGGTGTCTTTTTGATAAAATGATTTCTTTTCCTTCAGGTAGATACCCAGTAGTGGGATTGCTGGATTGAATGGTAGGTCTACTTTTAGTTCTTTGAGGAATCTCCATGTTGTTTTCCACAGAGGTGGTACTAATTTGCAGACCCACCAACAGTGTATAAGTATTCCCATCTCTCTGCATCTATGCCAGCATCTATTGTTTGGGGACTTTTTAATAAGAGACATTCTAACAGGGGTATGGTGATATCTCATTGTGGTTTTAATGTGCAGTTCCCTGTTAATTAGTGACACAAGGGGTGGGAAAGCGATTCCACCTCTTGAAGGGAGGGGCTGTAATGAATTGTGGTCTTATTTAATGTACTATATTTTCTAGTGTAGTTTGTTCATCTAGCCTTTGCTTGCTCGCCTGCCTTTCCCATTAAAATGTAAGTCCCATGAGGGTGAGGACTTGGAGGATTTGGCTGTGGTGCTTATTATATCTCCAGTGTGTAGAACAGTACCTAGAACACTGTAGGTATTCAATAAATATTTGTTGAGTGAATGAATGAATGGTCTCATTTGATTTTCACAACCATTCTGCAAAATATTCATGAAGGCTAAATTCCTTGAGGCTAAGAGCAAGTACTGTGTTTTTGAAACTGTCTCTAGCTCCTAGCACAGCACCTGGCTCCTAGAAGTTGATGCTAAAAAATATTTGTTGACAGGCTGTTGCTATTTGGGTTTACAGATGAGGAAACTAAACATTGAGATATTGTGTGACTTACTCAATGGTTTACAACTATTATTAAAGCCAGATTTATAAGATTTCTGTCTTGAAATGTGATATTCTTTTTGTCACCCTATTTCATATTCATCTCACCAAATTACACTATATGCATACAATGGATCATGCACTCTGTTATGAGTTAGAGATATAATGAGGAGAAAAACCAAACTTGATCCAGGATCTTAAAATATTTAATATGTACTGAGGGAGTTGGATATTGATTATACAGGCACACAAACCATATAGAAGGTGTGCTATGACATGGTCTACAATGGAGAATACTGTGGGAGGCTATAATAATAGTCTTGATACTAAAGAAACACCAGTGACCCAAACAGACATTACTGTGTCCCTCATGGAGCTTATAGGTAATAATATACAGATGGTACATTAGAAAGACACTATTTTAGTAATATAAGCACTGTGCTTCAACTCACAAACCCGGTCCTATTAACTATTGGTACAACCTGGGGTAAAAGACTTTTTACCTTTCTGCTACATAGGAATATTAATACATACTTTAACTTGGTGAAGATGTATAGGACTAATATAACAGAGAATGCCTGTGTTTTTGCCATACTTTCCTACTAGTTTCTGGTAGGTACCCAATTTTAGATTTCACTGGGATGAGCTTAGGCTCATTACTTTAGAGTAATCTTGACCTCTGGGATACTGTAGTAGCACAACTTCCAGAAAGGAGAAATCAGTTCCACAAAGACTCTGATTCTAGTTCTGACTCTGCTTCTGGCAAATGGCTGCCTGTGCACACTCTCTTAGGACCTCTGTTTCCTCTTGTCTCAAGGAAGAGATCCAACTGCATTAGTTCTAAGGGCTGATTCTCAATAGCAGATCTTCTCCTTTCCTCACCGCTGTTTTCCAGCACACACATACCTCTCCCACACACTTTTAATCTTCTTTAAGAGCCCTCCTCTCCTATTGTTCTATTACCATCTGGTTACATGTCTATCACTGGCTAGGAACTAGGGAATGGAAAATGAGAAGAAGCAGCCCCAGGCATAAAAAGTGATGTCATCTATACATCACGCTGAGTATTCCCTGCTTTCCAGTTTCATAGACCCCCCTGTAGCTTCTGACAAGTACTCTTTTGGTGTGAGGGCGTGGGTCTCTAAATTCATTTAGCATTGTACTAAGAGCCTTTTCAGCATTAGTTCCTTGGATCAGGCTTTGTCTTGGAGTTGTATTCATAAATAAAGCTCATAGTGACTCTCAATTTTAGGGGAAATTTGTTGCAGGAAGAAAAGTGCTATTAACCACAGACTGCAAAGATAAGCAGAGTGCTTTACAAATAACTGCTAATAAATAGATAGGGCTGAGTGTGAAACATGATTTATATTCTCATACAGTACACAGCCATATGTATTATAATGCTTTGGCTGTCGATGGTCATCTTGGAAATGTGTCATTCTTCCCCAGGACATAGTTATGGTCTAGCCTTCCAGGTGGGGAATAGCAATTCATTGCCTTTCATCCACCTTGAGAAGAAAACTCTGGGCCAAAATCAATAAAGGCGCAAGCTCATGGGAAGAAAAGGAGATGTGTGACCAGTGGTGAAAGAAAATTCTTTATGATTGAAAGTCATCTGGCCTGAAGCCTCCATTGGCCTGAGAAAATGTCCTCTTTTCCTGGCAAGGAAAATCAGAGCTCCTTCCCACTTCCAACAATCTTTTTCCAGGGTTTTGCTAGTCCAGTCTATTTGAGATTATATAAGACCAGCCTTATGCTAGGTCACAGAAGTGACAAACCAGAAGATATTATTTCTTCTCCTGCCAAGCCTGCCCATTCTATATAGGGCAAGGAAGAAGTCCTAGAGGTAGAAAAAGTGAGCAGATAGAGGAAAATATCAGGAAAGAAATGATATGAGGGAGGGGATGGAAAAGAGTCAAAATGAAGAGGAGAAAAGATGAAATGTGGCATGGAAGAATGATCCCTGGTTGAGTAGTCAGACATGAGTTCTAGTTCTAGCTAAATGTGACCCTCAATGTTCACTTCTTATTTCTAAAGCCTACTTTTCTTTTTCTATAAAATGGGTTTTATAATTTGGAAGTATCCACATTACTTGGATTGCAAGAGTTAAAGGGTCTTTCTGAAAGATGGACTACTTGTCACAGCCTAAAGGAGACTCAGGATGTATGATGATTAAATACAATGTAGTATCCTAGATTGATCCTGGAACAGAAAATAAGACATTGTTGAAAAACTAGTGAAATCTGACCGAAGTTTATAGCTTGGTCAATGGCATTGTAACATTATTAACTTTTTTTTTCAGTTTTGATAAATGCCTCATAGAAATATAAGACATTGACATTAGGGGAAGGTGGGCAAAGGGTATATAGAAACTCTCTATATTGGCCGGGCGCGGTGGCTCACGCCTGTAATCCTAGCACTCTGGGAGGCTGAGGCGGGCGGATAGCTCAAGGTCAGGAGTTCGAAACCACCAGCCTGACCAAGAGCGAGACCCCATCTCAAATAAAAATAGAAACAAATTAATCGGCCAATTAAAAAAAAAACATGCATATAAAAAAAAATTAGCCGGGCATGGTGGCGCATGCCTGTAGTCCCAGCTACTCGGGAGGCTGAGGCAGAAGGATCGCTTGAGCCCAGGAGTGTGAGGTTGCTGTGAGCTAGGCTGACGCCACGGCACTCTAGCCCGGGCAACACAGTGAGAGTCTGACTCAATCCTATTTGTCTTACAAGGCCCAGATCATTATTTCCCTGGTGATGTCTTGCCT
>CAUYRT010010092.1:0-23997 GCA_963574885.1 Lepilemur ruficaudatus
AAGAATTATTTTTTCTAGGTCTGTAAAGAATGAAGATGGCACTTTGATGGGAATTGCATTTATTCTGTAGATCACTTTAGGTAATATAGACATTTTAACAGTATTGATTCCACCAATCCATGAACACAGAAGATTTTTCCATCTTTTTACATCTTCTACAATTTCTTTTTTTAGTGTTTCATAATTCTCCTTGTATAAGTCTTTCATATCTTTTGTTGAATTTACTCCTAGATATTTAATTTTTTGGGAGACTATAGTATAAGGTATTGCCTTTTTCATATGAGTTTCGGCTTGACTATTTTTGGCATATATGAATGCCTCTGATTTGTGTATTTTGATTTTATAACCTGAGACTTTACCAAATACATTTATCAAATCAAGGAGTCTCTTGGAAGTATCCATGGGGTTTTCTAGATATAATATCATATCATTGGTGAAGAGCAAGAGTTTGATCTCATCTGCACATACCTGGATACACTTAATACCACCATCTTGCTGAATTGCTATTGCTAGGACTTCGAGCGCTATGTTGAATAGAAGAGGAGAAAGTGGGCATCCTTGTCTAGTTCCAGTTCGAAGTGGGAATGGTTTCAGTTTTTCCCCTTTTAGTATGATGTTGGCCGTAGGTTTGTCATAAATGGATTTGATAATTTTAAGGAATGCGTGCTCCCTAGTTTTTACACCTCTTCTCTTTGAGAGATAGTAGACTGACACCAGATTCTCTTAGCTCCCATTCCAAAGTCTCAGGGTACAGATTTTGAATTGCCCTGGTCCTTCAACTACATCTAGGAGGTAGAGTAACATTGTGTAAACACCCATGTTGTGATTAAGAGAAAACAGTTTCTATAAAAAAGAGAGGGCACTGTTTGTCCCATGGGCTGGATAGATATGCCCCAAATGGCCAGTACAAAAAGATTTCTCAGAATGGAATTTTCTGAGAAAACTGTATAGTCCTAATGCCAAACTAGCATGTATCCAGCAAGAACTGATGAGGGATTTTGGTTACTTTTTCAAATTCAGAAGACGTTCCAAATTTATAGGGTTTCCAAAACATGTGATTTGAAAAAGCTTCAAAGTTGATTAGTGTTGCCATTTTTACTTCCTGATTTGGCTTCTCAATAGCAACAATGCATGCTACAGAATAACGTTAATTCAGAATGAACAACAAATCTTGCTGTGCACTGAAACATGAAGTCAATTTATGTCAAATATTGTTGCATAGGAATTGAAACTTAATAAACAGAAATCTTACCAGTATATCTATGAATTTACTTAGCAGAACAGTATTTTATCTTTTAAGCCAACTCTAAAAAGGAAAAGAAAAGAGATGAAGTTAGAGTAAGTTTCCTTTGCTTTTTTTTTGTTATGATTCAAACTGGAAGCAGAACATTTTGTACATTGGCTCAAAGGGTGAATTTCATTTCCACTATCTCAGCAGCTGCCAATTTGAACCTTATTCAAAGTTGATTGTTTTCAAGCAGTTACTAGCATACACACATTTATTAATGGACAGGCACTGAGTCTCATTTTTCTTCTATACTAATCTAGTTACGAAATGTGATTTTCAGCAACTCTGAACATATGTGCAATGAGATGAAATGTAATTTGTTTATTGTAATATCCATCCAACTTTTCTTTTTAAATAATATTTATTTTCTCTTTTGGGGCATAGGAATTTCAAAGAAGGAAGCCTGGGTGCTTGAAGTTTCTTCTTGAGTAGAGATAGTGTTACCAGCCTCCGAGTGGAGGTTTTTCCAAGTTCTTGGTGAATGCTAGGGAAATGAATTTCAGGATGCACCACATAAGCCAAGTAAGTGACAGCTTTTTATTAAAAGTGAAAGTACACTCTCAGGAGAGAGAATGAATAGGCTCAAATAAAAAAAAAAACAGCTGCACTGGTGGGAAATGGTTTTAGAGCTTTTGTAGTTTTACTAATTGAGGGGAGGAATATTCAGGACCAAGGGGTTGGTTTTTATTAAGAATTTAGGTAGTAATTTCTAAAATTGGTTTCCCTCCCATTTTCATACTTTATATTGTTGTCTCAAAACTGTCATGGTGATTTCAAAGGCAGAGAAATTTTTAAACCATAATGTAAATAATATTATAATCAGCCAGAATTCATGTAAGGTGACAGAAATAACTGACAAGCCAGGTGAAGCCAGTTCTTTCCTGTGGTTATCAGCCCCTCTAGTTAGTTTTGCTTGAAGGTTGTTTATTTTAATACCTGCACCCAATCTGCAAGTCCCTGCATCCAGTCTCAGTCTTGTTTCCTACTCTAACAGTAGTGGCTTTGTAATTACATTGTCTAAATATTTGACTATCACTGTCAAATATATTTTAAAAACCCAGAAGCAGACCCTGTGATGAGAATTCAAGTGCAAGTGATTTATGAAGGAAGTTCTCCCAGGAGAACCTGGCAAAAGAATGAGGAAAACAGGAAAGGGAATGGGAAGAAAGGGTATGATTTTAGGCCAAGTCTGTACCTTGGCCTGATACTGAATAAATCACAGCTCAGAATTTATTCTATTTCAGGGCAAATAGCTGGGATTTCTCACTCATACACCAGCCAGTCATTGAATAAAGGTAACTAGAGGCAGGGGTAGGAGGAAGGGGACATGTCAAGTCCCAGGCACTTCAAAATTTTTGCTGTGGTGGCAAAGCAAATCCAGTAGCCCAAGGGCAGTCTTCCAAAGAGAATCACAGGTATGTGCTATTAGAAGCAAAACACACAAAAGCTGGAAGAACAGTGCTCAGAATTCTTAAAAGAGATCCAGCAGTATACCTTTTTTTATTTCAGGATGTTAAGGGGGTATAAATGTTTACATTACATATATTGCCTTTGCCCCACCTAAATCAGAGCTTCAAGCAATATGCTTGATGACTTCTTTATGCGATGTATTTTCCAACTGACTTCATTAGGATAGAAAGCACAGCCTTTTAGTTCAGCTTCTCCCTAAGCTTAGATGGTCTGCTTTAGCCTTCTGCATTGTAGCCTCCATGCCTAGCCCAGACTCCTGGATCACCATATCTCAGCCTGAACGTCAATGTCCTCAGTACCCACTAATCTGGCAGGGTGGATTCAACATAGTCTACTTGTTTTTTGTTCTTTAATTTGAAACCTGATTGACTTGTGACATGGGCTTAATTGAAGGCAAAACTAAATCTTTAATAATATTGAAAAATTGAAGTTGCCAACATCATTATTTTAGACAATATAATGTTTAAACATCATGAAAATTTCAAAGTCTATTTATTAAGCCTGTCATTATCTATTCAAAAATTTCAATTAGTAATATAATATTTCTGCATGTCTCTCTGCCATGACCATCATATATTGATTCATTCATGATAAAATCTAAAAAGCAAATATAGAATTCTTCTTCCACAGCAGACTTCCCTATGGGCTGCTATAATCAAGAAGAATAATCTAGATGGGCTGAAAATACCATAAATTATCATAGCAGTGTCCAAGTAGAATTGCTATAACTTGGCAAGATGATCCCAAGCTTTGTCTTCAGCTTCTCCTTTCTTTGTAGGATTTATACGTGTGTGGGCATGTCTGGAATTCCGAGGATTCAGTGAAAGAAATATCTACTTATGTGACAGGTTTATTTCCCTCCTGGGAAAGACTTTCCATGAGGAAGACTCATATGGGCAGAGTATAGTTAAGGGCAGTATACAGTATCTGAGGGAAAAGGACAATGGTAAAAAACAAACAAAAAACCAGTCAGTTAGTCTAGCCCTGACTCAATCCCTCAGTCCAGCTCCAAAGAACTCATGCCTAAGTTCCAGTGTAAGGAGCCATTATTAACAGGAGAATAGAAGAGTTCACATGTAAAGACATTATTATGATAAGACATCAACCATATTAGTCCCGGCATCTCTGTTGGTGATGGCAGACAGCATGGCATTGCTGGCTCATTCCTTCCAGGCATTTTAAGTGCTCTTTCTGTCACAATTTATACTCTGATTATCTAAAGCTGTCCCTTTCAACCTAGGAGATAAAATACGTTGTGTTCAGAAAATATCCTCCAAATTGCAATCCAAGACAGAGGGCCCTGAGACAGTGTGACCTCAGAAGGACATTATTAGAGGTGGAGTCAGTGGTTTTGGAGAGGAGGGCTGGGCACAGCCACCTCTGCTCAGACTCTGTGGGTATACACAAGCATCAGGCCTGTTGGTGGGTATGCACTGCTAGTTACCATCTTAGGAATAGGCAGTGAAGGGAGTAATCATTGCTTCATTTAACTTTTGAAAGAAAAAGGAAGAGAGATGGAATTAAGAGCACAGAAGAGAAATACACAGAGTTTAAAGAATAGTTATATATGAAACACTTGTGTAAAACTAATAGGACATCTGAGTTCTATTATTTTTACCACCTGTGTTAAATGTAATCAAAGGCTGCCTGAACCTGAGAACCCTACTGTAGCCCCTCTTGCCATCACATTCTTCTCCCTTTCCCCCAGGGGAGTAACCATAGTTCTGCCATTTGAGATAATGATTTTCTTTATTTTCTTTATAATTTTTCAACTTAAGTATGCATTCCTACAAAATATTTTTTTACCTTGTTTTTGAAATTTTACATGAATAAACTCATATTGTTAGCATTTTTGTGACTCTCTTCTTTAGCTCAATATTGTTTGTGATAGTAGGATATAGCCATTTTCCTCTCATTTTTATTTTTGGATATAAATTTATTTTCTGGATACCATACAATTTGTATGTTCATTCTACTATTGAGGTACATGTAGATTGTTTCTAGCTGTTGGTTTCATAAATAATACTGCTCAAATACTCTTGTTTTCAGAAATACACATGAAAGAATTCCTCTCAAGTCTATCAACAATTGTAGGATACAACTTCAATTTATTAGAGAATGTCAAATTGCTTCAAAGGTGGTTAGACCAATTTAACCTCCCACCAGTAATACTTGGGAATTCTTGTTGCTCCATGTCATCACCAGTCTGAATTATCAGATTTTTAGTGTTTGTTAATCTGCTGGATATTGTTATATTTAAATTTCATTTCCTTTATTACTAATTAGGCCATCAAATATATTTATGGATGTTTTGATTTTTATGCTATTATAAATGATTCTTTGTATTTCATTTTCCATTTTTTAAAAAATAAACTTTTTGAGATAAAATTTATACAAATAAGGTGCATCCATTTTAAATGTACAGTTCAATGAGTTTTGACAAATTTATGCACCCATGTAACCACCACCCCATCAAGATATAGAATATTTCTCTTACTCCCAGGAACTTTCCTTATGCCCCATTTGCAAAAATTCACCCCTAATTCCCATCACAGAGCAACCACTGGTCTTTCTTTTACTAGATTTAGAGTAGTTTTGCTAGTTTTGGAATTTCATATAAATATAATCATATAATAAACACTTGTGATACCCAGTATCCAAGATGATCTACAATGATTGCTGCTTTCTGGTATTCATATCCTGTGCAGCCCCTTCCCACATTGTACCAGCATTGATCTCTGGGACGAACAGCATATAGCAGAAGTAATTGTATGTCACTTCTGAGGTTAGGTTATGAAAGACACAGAAGCTTCCATGTTGGTCTCTTTCACTCTCACTCTGTTGGATCACTTGTTCCAGGAAAAGCTATGTCCTGAGCAGCCCGATGGAGAGTCACATGTGGCAAGCCATGTATGTGATTGAACTTGAAAGCAGATTACCCCTAGTCATGTCTCAGATGACTACAGCTACATCTGAATCTTAATTGCAACTTCCTGAGACACAGTGAGCCAGAACAATCTAACTAAGCCACTGCCAAACTCCTGATCCAGAGAAATTGAGATAATAAATATTATTTTAAATCACTGAGTTTTGGGGCAATATTATGCAATAGATAACTAATACGACACTCTTTTATGTTTAGCTTCTTTTACTCAACATAACATTTTTGATATTCATCAATGTTACTGCATGTATGTTTTTCCTTTTTATTCCTGAGTGATATTCCATTATATGACTATAATAATAACTATTTAAATATCATTGCTGATGATGTGGTTCAGGGCACATTACTCCAACATATAGCAACTTGTTCTATTAAACATTTTAAGCTGAAAGAATTTGAGAAATGGCACACACAGAAAGGACTTTCTGATCGTCCCCTGAAGCAGGTCATAAAACCCTCATGTAAGAGGAACGCTCTGTGGAAGAACAGAATATGCTTTCCCAGATTATAAAGGATTGTTGAGCTGAAGACAATTAAGAAGGAGCAGATACAGGAAAGCTCTCTGCCCTCCATTTGCCTAAAAGAAGAACATAGATTTACAAAGACTAAAGGTATCCTGTTTTGTCTTCTACCAGGAAGATCAAAAGTTAACCACTGAAGATAGCCTTAGACCCTAATTAGTCTGGAAATGGTAACAGAGACATCTACATGAACAAGCTTTTCTAACTAGCCTTTTTCTGTCATTTATTTACCTTCCCCCAAGTTGCTGACCCTGAAGACTCCAAGTACTTTTCATTTGTCTTGTCACTTCTCTAAAGATTTACTCTTCTTTGTTGAAGATGCTATCTGTATAAGCTGGAATTCAAAGCCACCCCTTTGAAAACTAGTCAATACCTCGGTGCTCCCATGTATATATGAAATATACAGGTTCATAAACATCTGTTTGTTTTTCTCTTGTTAATCTGTCTTTTGCAACAATGTTCTATTCCAATAAGAATCTATGGGGTTATTTTTTCCCCTTCACCTCTATATATACCTAGAAAAAGAATATCTTAACTTATGAAGACAAAGGGACCTTCCCTTGACTCTTTTTTCTCCCCTGAATCAGATTACAGAAACTAGAATTCTTCTTCCCTGCCTGAAACAATCCATAAAACCTAGGAAGGTCACTCTCTGACCTCTTCCTCCTTTCCTAAAGACCCTCATATGGCAGGTATTCTGTGCCATACCTCTGGGGAAGACATGTCATGCAGAGATACAAAAATGAATCTGAACAGACAGGATGTGCTGAGCTCCCCTCAGTCTATTACCATTAGATCATACCCATTTTGTCTAATCATACTTTTATATGACTGTCCATTCTTCATCAAACCTAAGCATAAAAATACATATTTTTTCCTGGGTCTTTGGGTCTTGATTTCTGAAGGCTCTGTGTCATATAAAACTTTCATTAAGTAAATTTCTTATGTTTTTCTCTTGTTAATCTTTAATTATAAGAGTGTGTCAACTGAAGAATGATGAGGTTCATAAATTTGGAAAGGAGAGCTTTATTTCTCATAAAGGGTTGCAGCCTACATGGTGACCATTTTGACAGGGTAGGAAGCATAGCCTCTGGCCAGAAGCCAGAGACAAGTACTCAAAGGAAAGGCAAAGAGAATAGGAATTTATGCTGAGAAGGATGGAAGAATATACATACCTAACAAGCTACAAGGAGGAGTCACAAGTATTTATGAAAGGGGAAACATGTGCATATGCAACTGAGCATTAATGTTACTTTGTGGGATACATGTTCAGAAAATGCCAGCATTAGCATGATTCAAAGGTGGAGTTTTGGGCCCTCTGATGTCAAAAGGTGAAGCAGAGGACACCAAAACCCTCTCTATGCAGCCTGCATAGACCGGTCCGAAACACTCCATGGTCAGTGGTCTCTTATCGGGAAGGAATGCTTGTCTGTTGTGCTAAAACCACAAAGGAAAGAAGTAACATTAGACAGTTGATTGAAATCAGTGGTGGAGCAAATCTTTCCAAAAAGCTGGTTTTGTTAAACCTTAGGGAAGAAAGCCTAATGGTGGTTAGCAAGGGAGGGGATATAATGAGGCATGTCTGACCTCCCATCCTGTCATAATTGGGAACTCAGTTTTAAGGTTTTGCCGGGGTTACCATGGCCAAGAGGGGTCCATTCAGTCAGTTGGAAGGCTTAGGATTTTATTTTTATTTCTCAGGTGTCAGTCATGAACCTAGTGATGGGTAAAGCAAATACACTACTTTTTCTCCCTTACAATAGTGATGTGTTTGTACATTTGACCCAGAGAAACACAGTTCTGTTGGTGACTTTAATGCTGATAAAATTTATTGAAATGGAACATTTCACATTAGTATTATATGTTCTTTTCAATTTAAGATTGTGGAAATGGGTCATATGTATTTTAAGGGTAGGGTCCAGGACTATTTTGTTACTTGATTCCTCACAGAGTACTTACTACAGAGTAGTATAGACAGTCCCTGACTTATGATGGGTTCAACTTATAATTTTCAACTTTACTATGGTGTGAAAGCCACATAGACTCCTCAACTTATGATGGGGTTTATCTGCACATAACCTGATCATAAGTCAAGGAGCATCTGTACTCAACAGACATTTGTTGAATGAGTAAATTAATGAAATTGGTGAAGTATTCCATTATACATTTTCTGCTACCTCTACTGGCCACCATTGAAGTTTTTCATTTTTTCTTTTGTGGAGGTAAAATTTTTAAAAATCTATCTAAAATATTCTCCTATCCTCTAATATAATCTAAGAGTTATTTGTGTGGTAGAGGAAGAGGGCAAGCAGTTAAAACTCCTCAAGAGAGCAAAGTAAAGAGTAGAGGAATTGTAGGTGTTTAAAATTCTGATTAGCCAGGGAACTCCTGTGATGAGATTGGGCTGCTGAAAGAAGGGCTTCCTCTCCTCCCTCCCTTTGAATAGAATAATATACATAAAAAGCATGTATGAAAGAGGAGGAGCATAATCTTAGGAAATTTGCTATTTCATTGTTTCTTCTGTGATGAGCCATGCAACATACACTATTAATATCTACACCATTTGTGCAAAATGCATTCATTCAGCAAATGAATGCCTATTCGCATTCTCTGGGGACATGCACATGAATTAATTGGCCGTCCAGGGGGTCCACGAACTCACAGGAGGGATGATCTGTATCCACGAAAAAATTAAAAGAGATAAGAAAGATTTTCTGCTTGGGAGTGAGTGCATGGGGGCAGTGGGGAAGTGGTAGATATACTGACATGTTGATATATTAGGTCTTGTATTTTTTGTACATATTCTCTCTTTCTTGACTGCACCTTTTACACATTTCCAGTGCTTGAAAAAATATTTAATTTATAAGCATGTGTAAAAGTTCTATATCATGTTTCCTCTAAGATTCTCTGTAAGCCAATTCAAAGATTTCTCTCTTTAAATATATCTTAAAGATATTTGTAGGAGAAAAAGTCAGGGTTAGGTAATCACTGTTCAATAAAATACAACAAAAGTACAAGCAAACAAATAATAGAGAACCTCTGGTTAAAGGGCTTTACCCCCCTGACCGATGGACTGATGTGAAACGTAAAAGTGAAGAACTTCCTAGAAGTTGTGAATTTCATTTAGGTTTATCAGAAAATTGCCCAAGCATTTTATTAGAGATGCTAATTCTTTTCCAGAATATTTTGAAATATATTATGTCAAAATATTTTTCTTACACCAAGTCTGGTACCATTTTTCTTTCTCAGATCCTATTTTTGACCCAAACAATCATAAAAGATTTGGTTTTGTTAGAAAAAATGGTCTGATTATATTTTTGTGCTAAATTCATTAACTGAATTTCTCACTTAAACATATTTTATATTTGAGACAGTAGGAATGGAAGATAAGCTGAATTAATAGCGTATAGCCCTGTCAGTGGATAGAGCTAGAAAATATATGTGTATACTAACATGTGTATATACATATCTACCTTTCCCTATATATCTATAAGTATATTAAAGTAATAATGAGTTCATACTGATGTCTCTGACTCTAATGCAGTACCACAAAGCTTATTCTATCCCTCCCTTTCACTTATTTATAACTTCTTTCTCTGATAGTAAGAAACCTGGCTCTCATCTACTACAAGGGTCAACAAACTTTTCCTGTAAAGGGATAGTTTTTCCTATACAGGATAGTAAATATTTTAGGCTTTGGGGGCCATACAAGTCTCTATCGTAACTCTTTGGCTTTAATTGTTTTATACTCTTTATGTGTTATAAAGTATTATTTTTCTTTTGGTTTCTTCAGCCATTTAAGAATTTTAAGAAAATGTTCTTTGTGGGTCACAAAAAAATGAGCTAGATTTGGTCCACAGGCCATAGTACGCTGACACTTGTTCTGTGGTATATTTATTTGTTCACTGTAGTACTCATGTAAAGTAGTTTCAGAATTGCTAATCCATATCTCCATGGTAAACAAGTTTACCATTAAAGCACCGTGTTTGTATACAGTACTTTTTGCCTTTATATTTACAGTCAAAACATTATTTTCCAAAGTTACTAGGTCACCTCCTTTCTTCCCTATCTCCATCAGTGTGATAATATTGACAGGGTTCAAGACATACTACTCCAGTGTTTGGAACGTTGGCATTCGAGAAAACAGCAAAATCAGGAAGTTCTCTCTCAAACCTTCTACTGCCCTTCTCCCCTGTGGAAAGTCATAAAACCTAGGAAGGATTTTTCTGAGCTTCCCCTGAAGCAGATCATAAGACCCACATTTGAGAGGTGCTCTACGTATACCCAGAGGAAAGGAACATCCTTATCTCTGAAGATGCAGGGACACAGAAAAGAATCTGGCATGACTGGAAGTTTATGCTTACTCACTTGGCCATTTCTGGCAGGGCTGGAGGTTGGGCCACATTTTTTTTTTCCTGTAGTATTTGGTAGAGCAGCTATTACTAAATATCTTCTATCTTTATAGGCTACCCCTTTCCTGGCTTCCTTTCTTGAGGTTTTCTTTGTCTTTGCCCATTGGTGTTTCTGGGCTGCTGGCTTCTCAAGGACACAGTCTGGGAAATATGAATCAAACACACACCAAAAAACTCACCACTGTATCATTCCTTTGGTTCTGAAGTTCCTAGCTGGTCTGACTTCTCTCCACCTTTCAGAGCACTCTTGTGATTGTTTTCTATAATATGTTCAGGGTTTTTACTTGTACATAGTGGGAGGAATACAGAAAAGTGTATCTCCTCCATCTTCCCAGAAGTGAGTGTCTAAATGAAAATTTTTTGTAATTCAGTTTTTTATCCTTTGTTAGCTCATTAGTTCTAAGTCTTTTTGCTATTTTAGTGGTTGCTTTAGAGTTTTCAGTATACATCTTTAGCTTTTTTCAGTCTACCTTCAACTGATATCATATCAAATTATTTATAGTATAAGAACCTTATAGTAGTACACATCCATTTCTCCCCTCCTGACCTTTTTACTATTGTTTTCATATATATGCTTTTATTTATGCTGTAAATATCAGACTATGTTTTTTATTATTTTAGTTTAACATTAAAACATTTACTGGTTGTTCATGTAGTCGCCAAGAGCAAGCAGGCCCTACTGGATCTGTACAGCTAATTCTCTTGTTGGAGCCAAGAATTCCAGGTTTAACATTTAAAGAGTAAATTGTCTTTTAAAAAGATGAGAAAAACGCATTACATATTTATCCATGTACCTGCCATTTCTGATGTTTTTTCATCTTTTGTGGAGATATATATATATTTTTTTCCAGCATCATTTTCCTTCTGCCTGAAGAATTTCTTTTAACTTTCTTCTTTTGTGGATCTGCTGGTAATGAATTTCTTCCATTTTTGTATGCCTAGAAAAGTTTTTATTATGCCTTTATTTAAACAGCTTTATTGCTATATAATTCACAAACCATATAATTCACCCACTTAAAGTGTAAATTCAATGGTTCTCAGTATATTTACACAGTTGTACAAACATCATCACAATCAATTTTTGAACATTTTCATCACTCCAAAAAAAAAAAAAAACCCTTGTGTCCATTACCAGTCACTTCCCATTTCCCCCTAATTCCCTCAGGCCTAGCAAGCACTAACCTACCTTCTATCACTATGATTTGCCTATTCTGGATGTTTCATATAAATGGAATCATTCAATATGTGGCCCTTCGTGTCCAGCATCTTTCAGTTAGTATAATGTTTTCAAGGTTCATCCATATATCATATATCAGTACTTCATTAAAATATTAGGCAGGTATAGTTTAGTAGTTATTAAGTCATGAGTTTTAAACTACAGTCAAAACAATAATAGCCTGTTAAATTGAAAGTTAGAGATGGAGGAAAAAATGGAAGAGAAGGGTTTGGTTATATGCCTATTAATAAATAGATTACTATGAACAATGCCATAATGTTCTAAGAAATAATCACTACTAGATTTTTGTGAACGGTTTTATCCATTTCTACATAATTAAACCTTCTTCCACTGGTATTTGTCAACAGTATAGTTTTATAAAGTCATCTACTTCTAGAAAAAAACTAGTCCTGGAAATTTTGTGTCTTGAATTCCCTTTAGGTTGTCTCCTGGGTGTCAGACTATAGAGGTGACATCAGCATATACCCATGAGTCTATTTCCTCAAACCTAACTATATTAAAATAGTTAAAAGGATCTTCACAGGGCCTTCCTACCAAATCTCTTAGGTTGTCTTTGATAATTCTTTCAAAAATATTTGTCAACCCGCAACTTAAATCTTTGGTTTCAGATAGATATGAAGTGAGAGCAGAAATTCCCTATTGATGACAAGACTATCACTTTATTCTAGGAACTGTATCAGAATAGAGAAGAGTGAAAGCTCCTATTGGGATATAATTCTGAAGCATGTGGACCTCCCTGTAACATTTCATAATGACTTGGTTGATTATTCAAAGGTAAAAATATGTTATGGTCAGTAGAGGAATTGGCGAATCTTGAGCATCTTAGTATTAGTCCTGTAAAATGTATGCCATAATCATGAACATCTGGTAAAATTTTTCAAGAATTCACTTTGTTAATAACATGTCACACCTTGTATAAGAATAAAAATGGGAATCCACACATATTAAAAAGATTACCCACTATTAAAACTATCTTTATATAATAGCACTTGTCTTGTGCAAAGTTAATGTAGGATAGGCTGAGCTTCTTTGATTTGACAGTTTTCTCCAAATTTTGTACTCTAGTAAAGGGCAACACTTATCATTCCGTTGAACCAGTTAAGAACAAAATGAACATACCAAACAAACTAAATTTCTAACATTCCTTCTTGTTCATGAGTGCCACTTTATGGGTTATAAGATGAAGACAAGTCCTTTAGTGCTATCTGCAGTTGCCTCAGGAGCAATAAACACAGGGTGCAAAAGACACCTTTTCAGTTGTATTATTTTAAATTTGAGGTCTAAACTCAGAGGAAAGCAACATCATAATAGTTTTCAGATGAGAGTATAATTGTCTGAAAATAAGAAAGGTCCAGAGAGTAGCAATAGCATATAGCAACCATAACAGAATGATTTCATAATGAACATTAGGAATTTAGTTCTTTTTGTCAGTTTACTTATAGTTGTCTCCAGTCATGGAATTACCAAAAGCAGATACAAACATAAAAATTAACTGACTCTTTTGAGAATGCAGTCAGGGTGAGTGAGGCAAAAATTATTTGCCATCTGGGTAGAATGTGCTGAAAGCAAATAGTATCTTTTTATTGCCTCACATTCAGAACAGATAGCACTTTAAAGACCTTTTTATTTTGTCTTCTGAGCTACCAGCATCTCCTTTCACTTAAACATAAAATTTCTTAATAAATAAAATATATAGGTACATATATAATCATAGTAAAAAATGACAGATTATAACATAATTTGAAAATTTAAGCTGTAGCTTTTAACCCTTGTAAACATATAAGAAAGTATTTTTCTATATTCCCAAATATGTTTAAATATAAATGAAAATACATAAATGAAAACTATTGTTTAGTGACCAATTAATTACTTTTGTTCTTTTTATCTCTATTCACTTTGATTTCTTTAAAAGATTTTCCAGGAAACTTAAGAGTATTTATTAATTACACCAATATAATATATATAGAAGATCTAAAATTAGAATTGCAAAATCCTTAATTAGCTAACTAATTACTAATTGATTAGTAAATTAATTAACAGTGCAGTCACTGCTGATATTAAAAAAAAATTCTCAGTAAACTTTAACACCCTGAAATTTTACTCAGATAGTACAAATGGTGTATTTCTGTGGTTCACATAATTTGGGACATTGCTTGAGTTCACAAGAACAACAACAAAAAAATCAGAAGGGTATTAGTTATTATAATTCAATTTAATTGAACATTCATATTTAAATTTACATGTTCCTAAAATTTTCATATCAGTAATGATAACTTATCTGACCCCATTAAAAAAGTATATGAAAGTCTCAGTTAATTAGACTATTTTATAAGAAAATAAAATCAAGTACTGTATATATCAAATACTGAACTGTGATAGAAGCAAAAAGAAAACATGTAACTATCTTTTAAAACAAATCTAACAAAACAGTTTAATTTATACATGACTTACTGTTAGAGTAATAAAAACTTTCATAATCCTCTCATCTATTTATTAGATAATATTAAAACTATTTCAATTTTGCTTAAAAGCCTTCATTTAGAATAGTTTTTTGAAACTGGCCTGATACCAATGTTCATTTCTTTGTTTCTTAGTAACCTAAAGTTCACCCATATACTTAAAACTTAATTGTTACCTTTTGAGCACATTTTTTCTTTTTGTTTTCCCACTTTCTGTCTGAGTTCTTGAGACCATTTATTCTAAAAGTATATAAACTTAGTTCCTAGACCAATTAAAATATAAGCTCCATTAAATAGGATAAATTTAACAACCTTGTTAATTTCCCTCCAGATTAGGCAATTTAGTTTCACAAAAATGTGCAACTAAGGAGGGTGATCCCTTTATGCTCTACCTAGATCCAGTCTCTGGAAAGGACTTGTCTCAGCTGCTGGGAGTTGTGTCAGGGATATCTCAGCCACCAAGAGCCCACGAAGTTTCCTCTATTCTTCTGATCCATGTGGAGATATAAATGTCCGATCATCTCTATTCAACAGGGAACAACTGTGAAGGGCCATTCTAACTCCAGAGTGCCCCATAGGGTTGCCCCAAACTATTGTTTGGTTTGCATTATAGCTGGGACTTCTCCCTCTTCTCATGCCTGCTTGAGCCCTGTACCTCCCACAGGTGTCAATCAATTCATAAATATCCTGCATGCCAAACTCTATCTCGGGGTCGATGCTCAGGAGAGCTCAACCTTCAACATTAAGTAAATAGTTTGCCTCTGATAATATTATCTGTATCTCCAGAGGTGTTTCCATATCTTAATCTATTCTGGCCAATGCCTAAGTCACTGTGCCCAGCACAATCATCTTTCTCTTTAACATCACAGAAAAAGATAGCATATTTTTGCGATATTAGCTGAACAGATCTTCCACTCCTTCTTCATCTCAAGATAAATCTGTCTGTTTCTGTTTGAATTTGATGTTCTCATGGTGCATACAAATGATCAATTCCTCCAATCAATTACCCATAAGTTTCCAGAGATACTTTAAGCAGACAGGCTGCTATATATCTACAATCTCTCTGGTAACAAACAGAAAGAATTATAAATGACCGTTTACAGACACAGGCAGACATGAAAAATTGCTAGGCAAATTATGATAATTTTGGCAAAATGAAAAATAAAACAAGACACAAAATCTCTGTGGAGGGAACACAAAAGAACTCCTGAAACCAAAAGAAATAAACGATCATTTGCCTACTGTATCTTTGATAGGGGCTTTCGTCATCCCTTATTAACATAATTTAATATATTGACCGAAAGTCTATGGAAACATACCCAACTCTCCTTTCCTCCTGTTCTATGACATCCTTCAGACATCAAGTGACCTTTTCAGGCACTCATGAGAGGAGCAGGGTTGGGGACATTTACCATAACTGTCCAAACCATGAAGACACCCAATACTCACTCTAGCTCCAAACTTCTTCTCCAAGTTTCTCCAAGTTTTTATTACCAGATTTTGACAAGCAAAAGCTCTAAAAATGAGCTCAAATGCCACATCACATAAAAAACCCACCAATCAACAGCAGTAGCTACAGAACAGTAAGGCCAAGGAGATATGAAGATCTCAATGTCATTCTTGGTGCAGTGTTGCTTGATTTAGAGCCATTCTTGCTTCAGTCTGGTAGGTACCAAAATGGTGAATTCCCAAATTCTTAAAAAAATATATATGACAACTTTATTATGCAAAAGTTTTATTTTTAAGTTTTCTGTGAGAGACCAGGCCTCTAACTCAGACAAGTAAATGATTCTACCCTTGGTACAGATACAGGGAAAAAATTGATTGGGAAATTATTGTTAGACAAGGTTACGAGATGAAAACAAATATTTGCTTAAAGATATTTAGACTATTGCCATATAGATAGGTGGGTAGGTTAGTAAATAACATCACCATTTTTTAAAAAATTTCATTTAGGTTTATCAGAACAACACCCAAGCATATTATCAGTAATAATAATTACTTCTCTGAAGGAGATTGGGAATTACATCACACCAGGTTTGAGTCATATTTTTTCCCTTTGCTCATCTCTAAACCAAATTCTCTTATCCACAAGGTCCAGCTCAATACTTCCTTTGAACAGAAATGGCATTCCAAGGTGGAAGTGGGAAACAGGAGCAAAGAGGCATGGTCGAGAGGGTAGATAGACAAAGATGTGGAGGAAAAAGTGGCATGGCAATGCAGAAGTCAGGATGGGCTCTGACTAACTCAGGTGGGCACTGCTTACTAGGAACATATGGGAACAGGATTCCAGAATTAAAGAAAAAGTTACATGGAGCCCCACATTTGTTCAACTGGGAGAACTAAGGTTCTTTTCTTTTTTTCATCCATATTGATTTGGTTACCCATTATTGCAGGAACCTTTTGTTCGTGTACCTTCTAGACCGAGGTGAGCAAGAAAGCCTATGACCTGCTGTCTTTCTGGTCTGTAATGTTTTTGTATCAGAAAGGGGCAACTGTTTGGGTAACCACAGGTCTCTGGTGTATCTGTGATTACAGTAAAGATTTTTGATGTACCGAAACTCCATTGAAATGGAGAGTAAGTAGAGCTCTTTCATCCTTTGCAGTTCAGCCAGGTACACTTTTTACACGATCTCTTGTTCCAAAGGGAGAGATGAATGACACAGTACTTTTAAAGCCTCTAAATAATCATAGAAAAAATTATTAATGACATTGAGAAAAAAATTCAGACTAATGAACCCACTATTAAATTTTATGCATCTTATAGCTCTAAACTTGCACTGTTTGGAGTATGATAAAGTAGACACTAGACATATATGGTTACTTGAATTTGAATTGGTTAAAATAAAACTTAAGGATTCAATTTCTCAGTCATACTAGCTGCATTTCAATTGCTTGACAGACACATGTGGCTAGTGTCTACCATACTGGACAGCACAAATTTATAGGACATTTCCATCATTGCAGTATTTTCTATTGGAAAGTGTTGCTCTAAATAAGATAATGTCTTTAAAAAAAACAGACTAATGTGCCGACTACTAAATGTCTTATGTTTAAATATACATATACACATATAGAAAGTGTATATATATGCCCATAGAAAGTCTATATAAAGTATATTTTAATTAAAAACAATGGTTCCCTCCCAATTACCATAACACCCTATTTTAATTCATTTCCTTCAACTTGCATATATAATTTTATGCACTCATATTTGTATATCCCACTTTAGATTCTGCTGGTTTTACTTAACATTATATGAAACATATTGTTTATGTTTCTACATAATCTTAATTATCATTTTAATTCCTACATAATATTTCATCATGTTGCTATACCATAATTTATTAAACCATTTCTCCAATATTATACATTCTCTCAGTGTTTATTTCTTTCTTTGTCCTGATTAAAGTTACAAGGCATTTTTTGTGTGTAAATGTTTCTGCTGTTCTCTTGTATTTCATAACCACCTCCTCTACTCACATATGCTTTACAACAACTATCCCATTTACAGCCTCTGTAGTACCCAGAATATAAAGCTGTCTCTGACTAATTTAATCTGCACTCAAAACAAATAGTTTATGGAAGGCAGTGGATTTAGCAGTTACTTTGACTGTGTGCCTTCGGTGGACGACCTTGATTTAATTATGCGATTTTCATTATGCTGCAGCTTTCATTCCCTTATACTCTGGAATACTTTTGGCCCCAGAGAAAGTCTCTAAAAGAATAGAAGTCATGTGAACCAGCAGAAATAACTGTTCAACCCTATTTTAATTTCACCTACAAGCTCAGTCCTCCCCTACCCCTGAGTTATATTCCTAACAGAAGTGGTGAGACTGGGATCTCATGGTCCAGTTGTATCTATGCTGTACCTATGTTACTCATCAATTTCCCTCTATTTACACTCAGAATTAAGATCTTGGATTCCACAGGCGTCTTTATGGCCTCTTTTCCAGGCCTAAAGCAAAGATTGGGGCTCCTACTGCTTTGCCATTCTTTCCAACGTATAGTCTCCAAGACTGCTTCTTGCTTCACCTTTTAAGGTAAATTTTAGGAGGGGGCCCAAGGTCTCAGGTTTGAATCCAGCGTTCAAGGGTGTAACAATCACACAGGATCAGACAATTGAAAATATTTACACTTCACATGTATGGCTTTAATAAAGGCAAGTACAACAAGAGAAAGAAAATACAGTCAATCATTGGTGTGTTGGATATGTCCAGGAACAGCTCTCAGAGTCTTTTCTTAGTTGCAAAGGATATGCTTAGCATTCAAATTATGAACTACTAAGATAAGTTCCAGATATCTTAGTTAGGCAAGCCAAGATACAAGTTTATTGAAGGGTCTTTTTCACTCCACTGGTCACAACTAAAACCAGACTGTGTAAATGGTTAAACCAGGTACAAACCATCAATCTATAAATCCATAAACAATGTAGACAAGGCAGCACAGGATACCTCCAAGGGAATTTTGAACTTTAAACAGCACATTATAAATCGTTAACTAGCACATTTCATCCCTATATAAGACAAGGGTCAGTATCAGATTTTCACACATCCCTGGAGACAAGCATTGAACTATCCCAGTCCAGGTGTAAGTTAACCCTGTCCTCACATAGAGGAATAAGCTACACACACACACACACACACACACACACACACGTAGCTTACCCCATATATAAGTTTCCTCGATACATTAGTTTCCTCTATCACCATTGCTTAGTGCAACAAGTACTCCTGTATAACATGAAGTTTGTTGAAGGATATATGTCAAGTCTCACAAAAGTTGCTTGAGTTTATTGCCTTTCTTCAGGTTGAGGGTCTTTAATTAAAAAAAAAATCCTTTGAACTTTAATTGATTAATTTATTGAATAGCTAGAAGAGATTGGGATAAGAAAAATGATCTGGGAGCAGTATTATCAAAGACACTCTCAGTTGCCATTAGAAAAGTGCTGCAGGGCATCTTATGGCAGATGGGTAAGTAGCCATTCAGTTCACAGTCTTATGCAACTCTGAAAGAGAAAAACCATAGGGAAATCTTTCTAGCAGCTTCTCTGTGTACATTTCTCAAGAAACTAGAGTTATACACAGGAAAATGCAATGTGCTGAACTACACTTCCATAGTGGTGTTTGGCTGGAAACCTACTGCTGTGGCTTTTGTGCTCTTTGGTACTATATTAATTTGTTAGGGCTGTCATAACAAAGTACCACAAACTGGGTGACTTAAACAACAGAAATTTATTGTCTCACAATTTTGAAGGCCGTAAGTCTAAAATCAAGGTGTTTGCAGAGTTGATTCATTGTGAAAGCTATGAGGAAAGGATCTGTTCCAGGCCTCTCTCCTTGGTTAGTAAATAGCTATTCTCATGTTCACATAGTATTCTCCCTATATATGTGTGTCTGTCTCCAAATTTCCCCCTTCTATAAGGACATAGGGTCATATTGGACTAGGGTCCACCCTAATGACCTTATTTTAACTTGATTAACTCTGTAAAGACCCTATCTCCAAATAAGGTCACACCTGAGTTACATAACAGATAGCTTTCTGGCCAGGAATCAATTGTGACATAATTAGGGACCCATGTGTGTTTTCAAAACATAGCAATCAAAGCAACTTGGTTGCTATGACTGACCATACAATGCCAAAGTGGTACATGAAGCCCTTTAGCTCCTAAAATGAACAGTAAGGCTGCTTGTCTGTGCTTTGAGGAAAGCAGTTAAACAATGTTTTACAGCTATTATAATTACCAATAATAACATAATAACAATTTCTCTTGCAATTGTATAAATTATAACATAACAAAAATAATTTCTCTTGCAAATATACAATTTTATGACATGTATATTGGAGTGTATAATTTTTTAATATCCTCTGTAATTATACAACAAAAATGTATTATAGAAAATTAAATTCCTTTCAGAAAGGAACATTCAAAAAGGGTGAAAAGATGATGTTCACAATCATGTTCACTTTTAACTTTGCAATCTTAAATAGAATTGATGCCCATGTGATCATCTGGAACTGGAAATCATTCTCCTAAGTGAAGTATCTCAAGAATGGAAAAACAAACACTACATGTACTCCCTAATAATTTGGAACTAATTGATTGGCACACATGGGCACAGAAAGAAGTAAAAATCATTGGAAACCAAGAAATGGGAGGCAGAAGAGGGGAAGGGTAAAAACCTACCTAGCAGGTACAATGAACACTATTCAGGTGATGGGAACACTTATAGCCCTGACTATGCATAATATAAACTATCTACATAACAAAAACATTTGTATCCCCTTAAAATTTTGAAATTTAATAAAATCAATTTATATACAGTAGCAATGTACAACTGGAAACAGAAAATTTTACAGCAATGTGGCTTGCAATAGTTGCAAAAATGAAATATTTAGGTATAAATCTAACAAAACAAGTATAAAATCTGTGTGGCCAAAAACTACAAATGCTAATGAACCAAATTAAAGGAGACCTAAAACAATGGAATGACAGGCTATATTCATGGCTTGAAAGACTCAACATAGTAAAAATATCAATTCTTCCCAAATTATTTTATTGATTTAATGCAATTCTAATCAAAATTCCAGCAGAATATTTATATTGATACATATACTATTTCTAAAACTCATATGAAAGGGCAAAGAAACTAGAATAACAACTTTTAAAATGAAGAATAAAGTGAAATAAATCACACTCTCTGATTTTAAAGTTTACTATATAGCTACACTAATTAAGAAAGTGTGTCATTGGCAGAAGGATAGAGACATAGAATAATGGAAGAAGATAATAGTGTCCAAACATAGACCCACATTCAGGAATATGGAGTAGACATACTTTTCTCTATTCTTCCCACAAAGTAGAACTAAAGACCTCAGATATTATGTATATAACAAGCATAAGACTCTGAAAGGTGGAAAGAAAAATGCAGATCAAGTGGGGATGTTAAGACCCAAAGACAAACATGGTAGTGTGTTCCCTGGGTTTTCTTTTTGCCTTATATGTCTCAGACTAGGTGCTGGAGAAGCTGGCTATTAGGAAATGATAGCGGAGCACAGACAGAAAAAAAAAATGGAAAGAAAGAAAAAAAAATCCTAGTCTCTCTAGCCTGAGGACTAGGTGAGAGGCAACCTAGCAAGAGAGAAAACTTTTAGAAAATAACTGTTCTATTACAGCAAATATCACAGGAAAAATATGTGACTAAACCCCCACTCACACCAGCAATGCTTAAGTGGGAGCCTAGACTTCCAACCTCACCAAGCTGTAATGAAGCATTTCAACTTCCCTGGAAGTGTGGGACAGAGAAGGTGAAAAAAGGAGTTTGAATTTTCATCCACACCAAGCAGTAACAAGCACCCCTCACTGCACCATAGAATCAGTAAAAACATATAGATAGCCTGGACTTCCTCTACCACCTGATGGCAATGAAGCTTCCTCTCCACTGAAGTGGTATCAGAGGAGCCCTCATAGAGTCAGGACTTACAATACCACCCAGTGATAACAAGGCTACCCATCCCTTAGTGTCAGTAGCAGTCACGTAGGGAGCAGTAATGAAGCACTCCTACAAATTCCAGCCAGGGAGATATCAGTGGAGACCTACTGGGAAGTTAAAAGTCCCAGCAGTTATTAGGAGCTCCTTCCTCCTCAAGTATCAACCAAGAGTGAGTGGGAAAACTAGACTTCTATCCACAACTGGCAGTAGTGGGGCAGTACTCTCTCTTCCCCTCTGAAGTTTCACAGGAAGCCAACTAAAACAGAAGGTTTAAATAAGATCCAGAGTCTCAAATGATAATATACAAAATGTCCAGGTTATAATGGAAAAAAAAATCACTTGTCATACCAAGAACCAGGAAGCTTTCAAATGGGATGAAAAAGACAACCAATAGATTTCAATGTCCAGATGACAGAGATGTTAGAATTATCTGACAAAGATATTAAAGCAGCCATCATAAAATTGCTTTAGCAAGGAATTATAAACACATTTGAAACAAATGAAAAAATAGAAAGCCTCAGCAAAGGAATAGAAAACCTCAGTAAAGAAATAGAAGATGTGAAGAAGAACCAAATGGAAATTTTAGAACTAAGAAATACAAAAATGCAGTGGATGTACTCAAGAGAAGAATGGTGGGCAAGGAGGAAAGAATCAATGAACTTGAAGATAGAACACTAGAACTTATGCAATCTACACCACCGACATAAAATAGACTGAAAAAATAAACCGCTTCTCAGGTACCTATTGGACTATTAAAAAAGATCTAACATTTATGCCATTGAAGTCCCAGAAAAAGAGAAGAAATAGGATGGGGCTAAAAAATTATTTGATGAAATAATGGCTGAAAACTTTTTAAATCTGGCAAGAGTTATAAAGACTGAAGAAGCTGAGTGAACCATAAAGAAATCCACATAAAAGCTCATTATAGTTAAGCTTCTGAAAACTAAAGACAAAATTCTTGAAGTCAGTGAGAGGGAAACAACACCTTCCCTATAGGGGGACAACAATTCAAATGACAATAGATTTCTCACCAGAAAACAAGGAGACCAGAGGTAAGCAAGTGATACAACATTTTTCCAGGAACAAAAGAAAAGAATTGTGAACCCTCAATCCTATATCCAGCAAAAGCATTCTTCAGGAATAAGGGGAAATCAAGACACTCTCAGATGAAGGAAAACTAACACAGTTTGTCACCAGCAGAACTACCATAAAAGAATGACTAAAGAAGTTATATTAAGAGAAAAGAAACAATAAAAGAATAAATCTTGGATCACCAAGAAGGAGGAAAAATCATACGAAGCAAAGATATGGGTAAATGCATTGATTTTCTTCCTCCTCTTGAGTTGTTTGATGATTGAAGGAAAATTTATTCCAATATCAAATATGGTTCTACATGCTTGTGAAAGAAATATTTAAGGTAATCACATTACAAAATGAGAGAAGGTATAACTCACATATATACTCTTTACAGATTACTCTTCAAATATAATGATATAGGCAAATTATGCTAACATAAATAAAAAGAGAGCAAAAATGGCTATACTAACTTTAGATAAAGTGGACTTCAAATGAAAGAAAATTATCAGAGACAAAGACATTATGTAATTATAAAAGGTTCAGTCAACCAAGAAGACATAGTAAAATGTGTATGTAACAAACAATATAGCTGCAAAATATGTGAAGACAAAAACTTACAGAACTGAAAGGAGTAATAGGCACATCTACAGTTATAGTTGGAAATTTCAACACTCTTCTCTCAACAACTGATAAAACAGCTAGACAGAAAATTGGCAACAATAACTCAAAAGCACTATCAACTAAAAAGATCTAATTGACATTGCACATTCCACCCAACAACAACAGAATTCACGTTCTTTTCAAGTGCCAATTGAACATAAACCAAGATAGATCATTAAACCTGATCATTAAAATTTGTGGGACATAGCAAAAGTAGCACTGAGAGGGAAATTTATAGTGCTAAATGCATATATTAGAAAATAGGAAAAGTCTCCAATCAAAAATATAAGATACTGGCCGGGCGCGGTGGCTCACGCCTGTAATCCTAGCACTCTGGGAGGCCGAGGCAGGCGGATTGCTCAAGGTCAGGAGTTCGAAACCAGCCTGAGCAAGAGCGAGACCCCGTCTCTACTAATAATAGAAAGAAATTAATTGG